>WBMY01007374.1:148830-178586 GCA_013397315.1 Donacobius atricapilla | reverse complement strand
GCTGGGCGGGTAGTGTGTGGAACTAGATGAGCTCCAGAACTACCTGCCAACATCAACTTCTCTGTGATTCTATGACCCTTCTTGAGAATAAGTATGTTGGTCTAATAGAAACTTCACACACACAGAAGGTGTTTGAGTTGAGTGCAGAGCCAAAACTTTAGGTGCAAAGAAAAATTATATGAATAAAACTGCTTTGCAAAATGTCTTCTTTTCTAAGAGAGCAAAAAAAACCAAAAAAAAAAACCCAAATCAAAAAACAAAAACAACATAAAACCCCAACAAGCAACAACAAACCAACCAAAGAAAAAAACCACAAAACAAAACAGAAAACCAAAACCAAAACCACAGAAAACACCCCCCAACTGTAAACTGTATTCTACCTATAGTAAGACAAGTGAATGTTAAACGTCTGATTAAAGAATCTCATCAAAAGTTTCCTTTTTGCTTCTGAGTGTTTTGGGAGATTTGGAGATTTCAGAAATTACATAGAACTAAGAACAAATCTGAAGGACATCATCATAAAAAGGTTTGTAGGATAACACATTCACAATTCCTTCAACACATGCTATGGAGAGCCTGTCTGTACAACCGAGAGTGATCTTAAGAACAAGTTATGACTAAAAGTCTAATTAAGTAAATCCATAAATCCATAAACCCATATATAATCTAAAAGTGTAAGTACAGTGAAGTGAAGAATTAGTTCTGCTATCATATATACAAGTCAATTCTGAATTAAGCAAGCTATGAAAACTACAGTTAGCTTCCAGCAGTGTAGAGCTCAGAGACAAGTCTGTCCAGAATGAATATAAAGGAAAGTAAAAGTAAAGAAGATATCCTCCAGAACATGATAAGGTTGGTGGGAGCTTATCCTACACAGATAATAGAAGATTTTTCAGTCTTTTTCCTTAAACTTTTGTCCCTTAGCCAATTAAAGGAGTTCAAATAGAACCATGATAAAAAGATAGAAAATAAAGTTTGGAAAGTTTAAAATTTTAAAATAAGTCTTATGTAGAATTTCATTCCATAAAAAATATCTCCTTTAATCTGTTGCTTTTTATATCAACCCTCATCGGAAATCTTTCTCTAAGCTCTTTAATTAGATTTAACTGAAAACATAGCACATTTATTTTACATTTCCTTTTCATACTGTGGATTTGAGATAGTAGACTTACACACAAAGAACAAATGTAAGATAATAAATTCATCCCTGATGCAGTGTCACTGATTTCAGAAGTAATTCTGGCCCAGTTATTTGAAAATATATTTTTCAGAGATTTCATTATCTTACAGTAATTTTTAATTTCACTAGGGAAACCAGACATGCAAAAGAACGAGGAAAAGGAATCAAAAATAATTAAAAGTACATGTAATAGTAATTTCTTCTGTACCAAAAGAAGTTTAAAACCTACTATCTAGCTTTCTGCAGAAAAAGAAAAAAGGAAAATAAAGTGAATAATAAATCAAAAGCTAAGGAATAAAAGATATATCATACTTTTTTCCTATCCTTTCTGAACTAATAATTCATGTCATCAGTAGATTGGAGTATTTATTCGGTAGAGGTGAAATATGTTGCATTTATCTGAGTCACTTCATGGAATTCACTGATACTGTTGGAAAAAATATGTAAGGTTATTCAGGAAAGTCAGTACATATTCTCCTATGGAAAATAAAAATTAATTTCAAGCCCAGAATCAATTCAACTGTTATTATGTCATGCTAGTTTGTCACTCTGTGACTTGCAAAGACATTACTCAGGATTCAAATGTGTCAAGATCTTAAACCAATTAGGATTAGACAGTGGGAGCTGTTGCTCTGTGTATGATGGGACAATGTAGGTTTTCTAGTCTTGGATGTTTCAGAAAAATCTGCTTTTAAGGTCTCTGATTTCTTAACAAAGCTTGGGCTTTATAGCTGCTTGAGAAAAACTGGAGAAACATTAGGAAAAGTGTATGAAATGTTGACTTTTCCTGCATATGAAGAGAAGCCCCTTGGAGTGCTTTTCATATAATTGGGAGCTACAGTCACATGCTGTTATTACAAATTATGTGTTAGGGCATAAAGTGATCAGTTGCTAGAACCAGGAAAAAATATCTTTGCTAAATCATGGATGGGGGATGAGGGAGGTGGGGGGAATATGAAAAATATGTGTTATGCAATTTTTTCACTTGATTTATTTTTATTTGATTTGTTGTTGGAAGTCAGTCCAAGTTCCAAGCCCACCTTTGGCAATTTAATATTAGATTAGAGTTCATAAATGTCAAGCTGTCTCTTCACGTCAGCTTACTGCAGTACAACTGCATATGCAGCACTGCTTTCTTTGTTCATTTTGGTCATAAAAAACATTTCTGCAGCAGCTGAAGGATTTATAAATGCCACACTCTGTCCTTTTTTCTTATGTTTTTCTTGCAGTATCATATTACCTCTAATTCATTAATGTGTACAGCCTCTGCAAAATATGTTTTAACAATCATCTGTTTCTACTATCTGAGACTGACTCTGCTGCAGTGTGCTAGTGTGCAGAAGAGGGAACTGTCAGCAGCAGCTGATTTATAAGAGTGATTTACCTTCTGGAGGGTGTAATTATGTTCATAGTTAAGAATTAATCAGGTGGGAGAATTATAGAATAATCACACTCTTGACTTTGGAAGGACAAACTAAACGGAGATTGTTACACCGAGTCATCTCAGCAGATGGTGATCTCTTTACTCTTTAACAGCTGGAAGATCAGATTTCCAGCATAGGTGTCTTTACTTTTAAAAAGAGAAAATGAGCAATCTTGCAGTGGTTACCTATCAACTCACATTGGTGACAACACATAAGAAAGGTGTAACAAGAAAAAAAAATACATCAGAAATCATGAAATTAATTTAAGCTAGATAAAACTAGAGCTTTTTAATTTGCCACAAAGACATTGTGTATAGTTCTGTGAATATAAAAAAAGTTTCTCCCTGTCTCTGCTGTCTAAAAGACTTTTCTCTCTTCTTAATAATGACCATGATGTCTTTTACATTTCAACTTGATATGTGTCTTTTAACAGTTATATTTTATTAAATCTCATGGCAGTTGGGTCTTCATTTGAAGATGCCACATTGTCTAAAAGCCCAAAGGCTATAAGATGAGATTTTCCAGATAGTTTACTGAGATTCTACAGGATTTTCAATGGAAGCATATTTTACTTTTCCTTCTGTCTGGTCTCACCGCTATCACTTATAGGTAAAATCTTACCCTAGGCACCCCCCATCAGATATGACACACGCAATCACACTCAGCATGCAGGGGATATTGACTTTGTCAGGCACTTTGTATAGTGAAAAATGTCGCTTAGTTCCAATGAATCTTGATTAAATTTTGTGATGTTCACCACTTCTGATGAAGGGGAGGTGATCATTTTGCCTATTATCTGAGAGGCCAGAATATTTCAGGAAGCGTGTTGTCAAACAAGTGTTAGTTACAGTTATTATAAAGATGTCCCACGTTCTCCACATTATATTTATTTATACCTGGCACATCAAGGCACCGTCTCCTTTACTAGCCTAATATAAAATACGGTGATGAGCAGACTAACTGTAGAGAAAAAGAGTTATGAGCAAATTCTACCAGAATTTCCTCCATTTTGAGCAACCACAGTTCCTCGTATAATGACAATGTATAGTTCCTAGCAGTCAAAGTCATTATGTGCTTTTTGTTTTAAAAATAATATGAGATAGTGAGGTCTTTAGAAGGATGCACTTCTGGTTTTTTGCAGACCCAATGAGCTATCAAATGTGCCTTAATCCAGAGCAACCACTGGAACCACTGCAACATCAATGATACACACATTTCATCTTTGCCAAAAGAAAATGTTTTATGATAAAAAAGCTTCAAAAGTTCCAGCATTCAGGCAGGAGAGAGAAGAGATCTAGAAATTCAGTGCACTGTTTTCATGTGAGCAGAATCTGACAGCAAAGGTGAAAACTCACTTTCTAAATCAAACATGCTGTATTGTGTGGGATGAGTTCCATTTGGCTTCCCTGCCTCATTATGCCTCCTTATCCCTTCAGCACAGGGATTTTTTTAACAGTGTCTGAAAAGTCACCTTGGGAGTTGACAAATCATCCTTCCTGTTATGTCATGTTCTCAAGGAGACTATGCTATGGCACTAATTCTAGTATGAAAAAAAATCATATTGTCCACATTGGCAAATAAATGGTCCAGTATTTATTTACATAACCCCCTAGTGCTTCTCAAAGGATCCATTCAAGATGAAATTCTGTCTGTCCCAAAGGAGACAAAGGTGTTTTGTGCCCCATTTGCACAATGAGCGATCTGTGTATTAAGGCAGCAGTCTGCATATCATTATGCATAATTATAACTATAATTACAGCCCTTCATTTCCCTGTCTCTATGAGTTGCCACCTGCGATAATCTGGATCATATTTAGCATAAATATAGTAATTTTTAAAGTGTGGATTTTATCTGAAAAACAAAGCTGCACAGAAACCAATGCCCCCACAGAAGTTTTTTTCCCCAAGTCTTTGCAAACTTTCTTCAGAGTTCTATGATTTGTACCTGTACTAGCTTATCTACATTCAAAGCAGAAAATGTCAACATTATTTCCAAGAATATCAGACTTCAGAGTTTTGGGGCCTATAGAATTCTCCAGAAAAGGGTAAGTCATCAACACGAGAAAAATAACAGTAATTTCAGCCTTACAGACAGTAATTTTTATGCTGTTCAGCATGTCCATCTAGCTTCAGGTTTCCTTCTACAACACAAGCATGTATTGTGTTTGTATTTCTGATGACTCAAACTGACAGCTCTTTTAGTTTGTGAACAAGTTCCTGAAAATCACCCATATGAGATACTAAGCATTCAACTAGAGATATAGATGAAATCTCATTCAATGTTAGTCCATAAATTAGCAAGTGTTCCTCCTCACATCAGCTATGCAGTACATGTCCACAGATAGGTCCTGCAGATTGATTTGATCTTAAATCTCCTTTTTTCTCTTGTTCGAAGAAAAAAAATACCTGTCCTCCTGCAACAGCAGTGACTCATGGCCTCTCATATAGCTTGCCCTGTGTCTCCACCACTAAGAAAATTAGCACTGATGTGTAGAAACCCCATAACCCTTAGTTTTGGGAACTAGGGCAAAGTGTTTTGCGCAGCTATTTGGGCAGCAATATGTTATTTGGAGAAAAATACTATGAAAATATAGGCTTTGAAGAGTATCCCAGATTTCATGATGGATGACTGTTGCTTGTCTTTGTCAACTTAAGATTTCAGACAGTGCAATTCTGAAAGAAGATCCACCAGAACTCATTAGGATTGGAATTACTGACTAACAGTTTATCTTATTTTTATGTTAAGTTCTATAGGCTCTTTCAAAATAAGAATTTATAATTTTTGTGTTGAATTAAGAGGATTTTTTTGCATAATATTAAAGATTGGTAATGATACTGAAAGCTTAGGGCAAGACATTTTCAGCTTGTGAATATTTCTGATTCTTCTTTATTTCATGGTAATTGTAATAGTTAATACTTGGTACGTGTTCACTGCTTTAATGCTGTGCAAAGAGTAAGTCAATGCATCTTCACAACTTTCTATTTACAAAATTAAATTCAAATTTTAAAAATCAAGGAATCATTTGTCTTTGAGAGATATTGTTACACATATTCAGCATCATGCATATTACTACAGGGAATTTTACTTAAAACAATGGGAACTTGAAACATCCCTTTCCAACTCAGGAGAGCCCTACTGTGTGACAAAAAGGAAGGGAAAATGTGAAAGTTGTGTAGGTGAAGTGGCTGGACCTACTAAAAAGGGATCACACAGGATTTCTTCATCTGGAAAAGTCTATCAGTAACATTTGTTCCTATCAGATTCTTCATTTCTTACAATATATAACTATAGCAGAAAGTCAACATAAAGGTAATAATATTTGCTTTGTTCTCACAGCATTCTCACAGTGCAAATAAATAGAAAAGAACAGAGACAAGACATACAATTTGAGAAAGACAGCTTTGCAAAATTTCAGCAGCTGCACTGAAAGCAATCCACTTTATGCTTGTCCTAGGTTACAATGTAAGATATGCCCAAGATATGTATTCTATCACCATCTTCATGAGCTGTTGAAACCAGGTGGGGCAGTGTTTCCCTTGTCCCCACCCTCCGGACTATGTTCTGTTAATGGGCCCATTCATGCTCTGCTGTATGACTCATGGGTAACTCCCTCCGGGAGTTATCTCTGTTTAATGAGCAGTCAAGGACCCATAATTTTATGAGCATGACTCATAAAATTACATCATTCCATTGTGGGATGCTCCGCCCATGGGGAGGAGCCAAGCATTCCCACCTGGATATAACCCGGGATAGCACAGGGGTCCCCCACCCCACTGGATTCCCAGAGGACAGGAGCTACCAGACCTTTATACGGGATCACTGCTTCAACAAGACCACCTCATCCGGACTGCTGACACCACCCTGACTAACAGGTTGTATTATTTAACTTATTTTATTTTACCTTTTTTTTTTCCTTCCTACTAAATTGTATTTCTGACTTGGAGTCTCTCACTGGTTTTGCTTTCAAACCAGTACAATGCTCTAAAGAATTTTCTTTTTCCTTCCCCTATGTAAAACCCACTGGATGTGCCTGTTACTTTTTTATGTAGGTATGACACCCATATAATGCTATCTCTATGGTTTTAAATTTCCTATTTCAAATAGCTCTATTAATCTCTCAGCTGGTCACCTACAGATGCTAACTGTGCTTGCTAAAACAGCTCTGCTGGACACTGTAAACTCACTTTTTACTCCACCATTATTATTAAACAAAAACCAAAAGGGGAAGGGAGAGAAAAAAAACCCATTGTGTATCTCCAGCTTTAGCAAATACCTCAAGAAAGAAGTGAAATATTTTCAAAGGTTATTTTTTGAAAAAAATTCGAGAATAAAAAGATGCAAAATTGTCTCATTCCCAAGGAGAAAATCTACCAGAAAATCAACATAAAAATATAGTCCTTTAAGGAACTATCCAGCTGATTATATGCTAATATGTGTTTTATTTTTCACAGTTCTTTTCTAGGAACATGACTAATTCTTAGGAATTTCAGACTTATAATCTTGTTAGGTGCTTTTCCTTGCTGTCTGAGAGTTGCTGTGGTGTTACCCGTGTTTTGTTTGTTTTCCAAGGTAGTTTTATGGTTCAAACTTGTGTCAGAATGATGATGTTAGATTATTCAGGCTGCTTATCCAAGCCAAGAAGCAGTGTACATCTGTGTCTATTTAAACTAGTTTGTCAGTCTGTAAGTGGACAGAGTGAAAAGTGAAAAAGTAGCAAATTGACATGGCAGTGGAGTGCTAAGTGCTCATTTCTGTGCATGGCTTATGTGAGGCTTTCTTTAAGTCTTGAATTCTGAAATAATTGATTAGACATGTTTTTTTCTGTCATTAAGGAAACAGACCACTCAGCTTCTAGCCATGGGAAGAGATAAATTTTAATAAGAAATTAATTTATGCATCAGAATTTGACAAAATCATTCAGCTAGGAATCACAAGAAAGACCCATAATTTAAGACAGTAGAGAACTGCACTCATTGTCCTGGGGTCATTCCCACTGAGGGTAAAGTTTCTTTACTAAACAAACTTTATATTTCATTTTGTTCTGCAAAATACATGGTGAAATTAACTTATATCCATTTCATAATGTTATGGCCCTGCTGATGAAAAAACCCTGTGAATATCACAAAGAATCACGGAGGATATAGGTCATCTCTAGCATTCTATATGTTTCTCCTAATATGAAGCAAGCTGGGATAGGTTGTACTTTGTCCAACATACATTACTAAGTTCCAGCCTTTTCTGTGTGTATGATAAAGGTTCAGTGGCATAATATTTAATGTAGAGGATAGTCATAAACAAACTAAAGGACAGAGATAGTACTGGTTCAGTCTTCCATCTTCAGGCAGCTTAATAATAGCACCAGAAACTGAGCTAAATAACACATGATATTGCCCATCTATTTAGCTTCAATTTGTTTAATAGACCACAGAATCATTACTGTAATCATATTTCTTACTAGTCTAGATATAAGTTGTTGCTAGATTCACAACAAAACATGCAAAGGAGACGTAGAACACAGCACATTTTTTACTTCATATGATTATGACAGGGTACCCTGTTTAAAATATATTCAACTCATCAGTCCAAATCAGAAAGGAACTTGAACTTGACCTCAAGTTTTTTAGGAAGCAGCTTCAGTCGTACCCACCCATTTAGGTTGGTCTACAGGAAGGGGTGAGAAAGTAAGGGTAGGTGCACTGAAAGCTTACTGGGAAACTTTGCTGACAGGTCTTTAAGCTGCTTCCATACATAGGGCAGTCCATTTGTTTCAGAAGTACACCAGCAGGACAGAAATTTTATTAACTGGTCTTGATGCTACAGGATATTTGTCATTTATTTCTGGTGGTTCTTCTACCCATTTCCTCTTGGGCATTACCTCTAGCAACTGAAATTTAATATACTGTGTAGGCTGCTACACAAACATAATTACCTTTGGAATTTGTTTTATTTCTCAGGGACTAGAAATAATGAGTGAAGAATATATTTTTATATTAATATATTTGTATATATTTTCTTGGGCTTATTTAAAAAATTAAATATAAGGAATTAAAAAGACAACCCCTTTCTTAATATTTAATTAAACTCAATGGAGTAAAAATTGTGTTTACTTTGTTTGAATGTGTTAATTGTCCCTATGTTAGAAAATAAAAAATTATAATTACGTGTGTTTATTTTTAAGATAAGGAAAATTGAATTATAAATTTGGATGCCTCCATAACTCAAGGAATGGGACAGCAGCAGTTATGTAAGTACTCCTGATATTAATTCTGTGACAAATGTACGATTTACATTCATTGCCAGAAAAGAATCCTCATGAATGTTGCATGTTTTTATATGAACACAAGTGTATATTCATATAAACCTTAGCCAATTATTTTCATTAAAGATTCAAAGAGTAATATTTTGAAATTTTTTCAAATCCAACACCAAAAGCAGTCTGTGAAAGCCTGTGGTCACTCTGCACAAAAACTACTGAAGGTGCCTGTGCTAATTCCATTAATTTAAACTGACATTACAGGGATACTTATATACATTTTATGAATCGAGGGAAGGAACTATGGAAATTCTCATGACAGGGAACAAAAGCCGCCTTTTTGGGCCAGAAAATGAAGCAAGCGCAGCACAACACAGGCTTTGCTGATTTTGCTGCTGTAGATGACATGGGCTGCCAGGACCCACATAGCCTGATGAGGCTGGCATAGGTGGTGATCAGCATCACTTTCCCTTTTTTCTGAAACAAATGAAAGAGCTGAATCTCCTACCTGGGAGGCAACAGAAACTGTCACCCAGAAGCTGCCTGTGTCAATAATGAACAGAAGCGTCTGTAGAAACCGGACTGTATCTGTCAAAAATGGGTGCAATTTCAATGTGAAGCGAAGATAACTAGAGCTGGTCATCTAGTGATATTTCATGTGTGAAAACTACAGATGTTTAGAAGGTTCCTTCTTTATTTACTGTTCACTTGATCAGCTCTTGGTTCTTAACTTTTCTTACTCTGTGGTACTACACTGTCATTTCCAGGTGACAAAAAAAGCAATGCTAAATTTATGGCAATGTTAGATGAAGTAGCAGAAAAGTTTTTTGGAAGTTTTGAAAAACCTTTTTTGAAGTTTTTTTATAGAAGATAATTTATTTCTTCCTAAGGAAACACACTTTGTCTTGAATGACAACTATCATGCTTATATAAATTTTGACTTCAAAAAAATATTCCTTTCCATAACTCAACCTATGGAAGAGGAATACTTGAAAATACTTCTACATAAATTGCAGACAATTTTCAAAATATTAAAAATGAGTCCTTGCCTAAAGTGAGACCTAAGTAATTGCAAAATTTCTTTTTAAAGAAACATGACAGTGTTGATGGACTGACTTGGAATAATTAGCACTCCTGAATGACAGTTCATAGTACTAGCCTTCTGCACTGTGTATTGGCTGGCTTTGGTCAACAAAGAGTGAGAAATGAATCTATTTAGAGATTTGATAAACTCTGCCTCTAACAGAGGTTGAATCTTTTAAGGACACAGTGAATTATGAAGGCCTCTTATATGATGTTCAGTCCAGCTACTTTGTATTTCATATGTTTTAAAGCAACTATTTATATTAAAGTATTTACCTTTTTTTGTTAATGAAAAATCAGTTTTTCAGTAAAAATAGTGATTTGGCCGAATACAGGAAACACAATGAGACATTCATTTTAAATTATTATGCTGAGACATATACACACTAGAGCAGGAAAATTCTATTTTTCTCACAAATGGAATTAATGCATTCCTTTAACCCATAGTCCTTAGGTATGGAATATTATATTGTCTTTGTTGTCATTTCAAAGAAATAGCTTTAATGTCTCATATGCAGATTAGGCAAAGGAAAGGGTGAATTTACTGAGCAGGAATCAAGTATTTTTACTAAAATGAGAGCATTAGAAAGATCTAAATAGAAAAACTTGTAAATAAAATGTAAGTACACAAACTGCTTACATGTCATGTGATGAAATGTTATCAAGAAATCTTAGGAAATTCAGAAAAATAATGTAATGAATATTTCTTATGGTTAATTGGAAGAAATTTAAGAACATTGGATTTGTTGTTTCAGTCTTCCTGATGGGACAGAAAGTCATGAGCTGCTATGTAATTTTTCATGGTTTTTTATAATTCAAAAATAAAGTTAAAAAAATTAGGAAGTACATACTATCTGAGAGTCATAATACCGGATAATGGATTTAAATTGGTGTATCCTGCAAGGAATATTATTTGTGCTGACACTTATGTTGTATATGTAATTTTCACACAATGATTAGGAAGGCATATTTGTGTATTTCAGAACAGCAGAACTTTATCAGTATCATTTTTTTCAGGCAATCGCTAACAGGAAAAGGCATTTAGATATTGCAAATAATTTTACTGTATATTTGCAAGAGCACAAAAAATTCAGGAAGCCAGTATTTCCATTCTTACTGACATTAAATTGAGTGTTAAATTCACCATAAGAAAGAGTGGAATATTGGTTCCATTAACTCATGATGCTGTGATTTTTGACATACTAGTTCAAATTCAACAATTGTGTACATCAGGAATAACTTCAATTTTCTTCAAAAAATGTGTTACATTTCAGACTGAGTAATAGTATCAGAAGATCTATAATTCAAAATTTACCAAAGAAAAGTCTCTTACTATACTAATATTATTCAAATAATAATATTCATTGAAATAATGATTCATTGAAATCATCCAATACAAGAATGCAGTTAATAAAAACCTGCAAATGCAAGGTACTGACAAATGCAAACTATTACTTGATCCTTTCTTCCTGACTGAATGGATAGAACACACAAATCTTGTAAGCAATACAATGTTTAAAACATGTATTTTAGTATTCTTCTGGATGAAGGGTATTATCTGGAAAGGCATAAAAATAACTCAAAGGCATAATTCATGAAAATATGGCAAGATATGATAAAGCTGGAGCTAGAAGGGCTGAACCCTTCACAAGATCGAAAAAGAATTTGAGACAGAAGTATATGTCTGCTTAAATCTTAATCTAAGGTTAAGTAAAACTAAGACATCAAATAGAAAGGAAACTAAAGAAGATATAAAGAGATAAGATTTAATTGATTTTAGGCTGTACAGAAAAAATCTTAGACTAAATTTTAAATATCTTTGAGTGCCACAATATAACTGACTAATTATGATGATGTGATCTTGATAAAAAGGAATATAAATTAAATAAATCTCCAGTGAACACAATTCTATAATCTTATATTCACATACCTCAAATGTCATTAATGTTCACTGTAACTTTTCTTTTTCATGTAATTTACAGAAGCATATTACACAGAAAAACCAAAAAAAAACCCAAAAAACCCCAAAACCAAAACCACCAAAACAACAACAACAAAAAGAAACCCACAAAAAGCTTTCAAGGTGTAATCCCACCCAGCACTTCAACCCCAAAGAGCTTCCCACTCACTCCCCCATAGTGGGAGTGCGGCAGAGAAACAGCAGGGTAAAAGAGATGAACTTGTGAGTTGAGACAAAGACATATTAGTAGGGACAGAAAAAGGCATGTATGCCAGCAACGCAAAACAAGGAATCCATTCACCCCTTCCCATGGGCAGGCAGGTGTTCAGCCATCCCCATCCTGTGTCACAGTTACTTGGGAAGTCAAACACCATCACTCTGAACACCCCCACTCCCTTCGTCTTCTCCCAGCTTTATATGCTGAGCATGGTGACATATTTTGTGGGATATCCCTTTTGTAACTTGGGGTCAGCTGTCCCAGTTCCTTGGGTACCCCAACCCTGCTAACTGGTGGCATCGGGTGAAAAATTAAAAAAGACCTTGACTCTGAGAGGTGCTCAGAAATAACAAAAATATCCCTGTATTATCAGCGCTATTTTCAGCACAAATCCAAAACTTAGATGCATACTAGCTACTGAGAAGGAAATTACCCCAGCCAAACCCAGCGTAAACATAAACCAAGCAAAGAAATTATTACCATGCTGGAGCACAGTAACAGACTAAGGAAGTTGTCAAAGTGTTCATTTAATGTCTTATGGTTGTTTTCTTAACTTGTCTGCAAGGTGCAAGAAGAAATAGAAGCCAAGAAGGTGTTATAGTATACATAGATATTTATTCTATTTATTTATTTTTTTTTTTTCTGTCTGATATTTACCATTATAACAGACTTGAAACAACTTTTAGTTTAAACAGTTTCATGTTCATGGAATTTAGTATCATTTTTTCTCTTTCCTCTTTTGTCTTACCAAAATAATTAATTTTAGAAAATGCTTGATGAATGTTCACCAAAAAACATTCACATGAAATACCATTATGAAATCACAAGTTGAAAAGAATTTTACAGCTGGAAAATTCCTTTATTTCTTAACTCTTGTGTCTAAGGGCAACAGTTTTCATGAAATGCAAACAAACTGAAAAGTTTCAGGTTGTCCCCACTGGATTTCAGTCTGCTTTATTTGGAAAAAAAAATGAGTAGTGTCTGCTTTAAGATTTACAAAAATATGATACACAAGAAAAACAGTCCACTCATTTTGTTCTAAAATGCTTCGTAAGTAGATTTAGCTATGTAAATTAAGAATTCTTTGTAGAGAAATATTTTTCATAGACCCTCCTGGGCATATAAGCATCCTCAGGACGTCAACATGAGAAGTTCATTATGCTACCCATCCAAAATTACTTATTTTCAAAGTATTATTTCTTGAGATAAATCTGTCTCTATATATTAGTGGCTCCCAGGAAAAGCAACCCACTGAGATAGCAATGAGAATAATTGGGGTTTTTTTAAATTAGATTTACAGATTAATTTATACTTTATTATTACTCATACTTTAAAAGCACATTTTAGTGCCTTTTTAAAAATTTTTGTTTCTAGAAAAAGATTGTAAGGATTGAATTAAAATTATGTTCATAAAGACTTTGAGGTTAATTTAGGTGTTCAGTATCCAAGTTAGAAAACAAGCAGTTGCTGGAAATTAAAGTAGTCTGTCACCTGAGCTTCAGATAAAGGAGGGTAGTAATGCTAAGACATGGGTCAAGAAATGTGATCACAGGATTAAAAAAAGTAAGCCTGTACTGAGTAAGAGATTTAGGACAAAGCATGGAATTAGACATGGAGATGTAACTTCTTCAAACACGTTGCTAACTATCTCTCAAGAGCATCTAGAAGGCTTAAATATAGGATAGTTTATGGGCTATGTTTTATCTCCTCCTTAATGACATGAACAGGATGGCAAATTATTAACCTTCAAAGTGACTGATTTTTGGCCTCATTGGCTGAAGCCAGGTGAATTTAAACATTACTGATGATAAATCATAGAATATCCTGAGTTAGAAAGGACTCCCAATGGTCACCAAGTCCAACTGCTGGCCCTGCTCAGAACAAACCCCAAAATCACACCCTATGCCTCGAAGTGTTGTTCAAATTCTTCTTGAGCTCTGTCAGGCTGGTGCTGCGGCCCCTGCCCTGGGGACCCTGTTCCAGTGCCCAGCCTCCCTCTGGTTGAACAACCCTTTTCTAATATCCAGTCTAAACCTCCCCTGACACAGCTTCAGGCTGTTCCCTCAGATCCTGTCACTGTCACCCACAGAGACAAGATCAGTGCCTGCCCCTCCTCTTCCCCTCATGGGGAGGTTGCAGACTGTAATGAGGTCTCCCCTCAGTCTCTTCTTCTCCAGACTGAACAGAAGAAATCACACCTCATAAAGTTTCATCTCAAAACTCTTCATCATCTTTATAGCCCTCCTTTGGATGCTTTCTAATAGCTAAATGTCTTTTTCATGTTGTGGTACATGGAACTGGAGGTAAGGCTCCTCAGGAGACTCAGAGTAGAATCACCTCCCCAGGTGATCACCTGCCCAAATCATCAGTTTGGTGATGCTGTGTCTGATGCAGCCCAGGACGCTGCTGGCTACCCGGGGCTGCTTGTTACACTCCTGTTCGCCAGTGACTGCTGACTCATGTTCAACTTGCTATCAGCCAGGACTCCCCGGTTGCTTTCTTCAGGGCTTGTCTCCAGCCTGTCATTCCCCAGTCTGAACGTACATCCAGGATTGCTCCATCACAGAATCCAGCACTCACCTTTTTTAAACTTCCTACAGTTGGTAAAGATAAAGATAGCTTATTAACAAAATCTTTTCAATAACATTTGGAATATGTATTGTAAAAATACGTATTTTTTCAGGCAAAAATATGTGGCATATTTATGTGGCTCACTGTAGACGTTCAGATTTGTCAATTATATAAGAAAAATAGTATGTTTCTAACCATAAAGTTTGATAGGTAATTCATTTCAAATAAAGTATATTGTGTGGAATATAACAATATAACAATATCAGCTTTTATCTTTCAAAATGGTGCATTCAAAAAATGGTAAATTGTTATTATATCCTGTTGATTCCTGAAAGCAACCAGACCAATTAATGGCACTTCATTTTCAGTGTTAAGCAATTGCAATAATTCTACTTCAGACCCAGTTAGCTATTTGGTTTTTACCAGTGAAGCTAAAAAAATCTAATAAAGAATATTAAAGGGCAGTTGCCTAAAGAAGGAAAGGCAAAGTTCCCTAAGGAGAAAGAAAAAGAGATATCGAGAGAAAAAGGAGCAGAAATGGTAAGCTAACAATGACTACGTTTACTTATTAATGATGCTGAGTGTAACCATAGGGTAATGAAGGAATAATAATGACTAAATATTTAGTTGCTACAGTTACTATCCTTGATCTTTCCATGAACCTCCCAAAGTGACAGCAGTGAGCACAGCTGTGGATCAGGGCCAGGTTTGCACTTTTGCCCATGGACCATAATTAAAATAGATTTATGAATGAGGAAATGCCTGCAGAAAGAGATCAGTCTTGCAACAATTCCCAGAGGTCATTAGATTTTTTGAAGACTAAACCGTAGTTTAAATCTACCCACTTATTGTAGATTCTTTCCTTTACAGCATATTTTTTACTGCAAAAAAGGCAGCTGAGTATGCATTCCAGTGAGATTCAGGGACATTATTTCTCATACTCATAGTTTGGCTTATAATAGCTTTGATTATATGGGCATTATTGTTTTCAGCGGCATAAAAGAGTCTAATCGTCTTGTTTGCAGAATGCAAACTGTTTCCTTTTATGAATCCATGGAAACAAAAACTGTATATGGAAAGGATTATTATGAATTTTAGATTTACCCTAATGTCTTCTTTCTTGTTTTTTTCTGAGAAGACATTTTCCTTGTAATTTCTACCTACCCTTAGTTACATATTTTCACCTGGATTTCATTGACTCTTTCTGAATTACCATGAAAGGCCATCCTATACTTATAATGGAAGCTTATATTTTTTTCACCCCAAATACACTTGCACCTCATATGGCAAACTGAATTTATGAGATGAAGTGAAAGAACAATTTTTACACATCTTTCATCAATACTCCATGTTAATGTTCAAAAGAGAAAAAAGGACAGACAGGTAGAAACAGCAAATTACAGCCCAAGAGTAACCTTGAGTACACAGATGAGGCTTGTTCACTTTTTATAATGACATTAGCTTCCAGCACTTTTTTCCAAATCTGTGTCTATTTGATTGGAAACAGACAATGCATTCTCACTCTTACTAATTCCTAAATTCCTCATGTGAAGAAATTTTATATCCTTGTTAAAAAAAATTCTGCTTTTACTTGCGCATGTTTTGTTTTTCAGCAAAGATGTATCACCTTTCTGATCGCATAATTTCTTTGTTTTGTGATTTGTTCTGTTATAAAGGAAATACCAGGAGAATATATATGTAAAATTTGAGTGCTTCATAAATGAATACTCTACAGGACCATATCTTGATTTTTCATGAATCTGCACAGTTCCATGGGCATTTATGACTAAATAAATATATTCTAGGAACTGGTTATTATGTTCATTGATCATTCCCAAAGCAAACAATGATGAAAACAAAGTCATTTTAGATATCACAGCTTTAGTTTTCACTACAGTATGGAGTGAATATGTATAAAGGCATGTGGAAGGAAATTTTCTTTCCTCTGTGCATTCCTCTGTTTCTGAGGTTAATTTAAATTATACAATTAACTAGCAGTCTCTCCAGTGCAATAGTCCCACATGGAGAATGGTTCTGAATAAGAAATTCTCTTCAAAATTTTTCACTGGTGGCTTCTGCCACTGCAAACATTTTTATTGAGAGAATTGTCAGCTAGTTCGATTTTTGATTATTTTTCCCTGACAGATCAGTGGAAGAAACGATAGCCTGAAGGAGAGTAAGATCTAAGAAGTACTGAATTACATTACTTATTGTGAATAGACAGCTGTCTGGCAGATGCAATTTGATACAAGGACATAATACATTCTAAGGTAGATAAGATATCTGGAGTTCATTATACAGTGCTGAACAGTCGTAAAAGTCAAACCCGGTCATGATGAGCACACACTGGTGATAGGCATTAGTATCATTGTTATTGGACAAAATATTCTACCATCACCAATGTCACCATTGCCCCATAAAAACATAGGGTTTCAAGGCCATAGTCTAGCACAATATCCCAGAGTAAACTTCAAAAGATAATTTGACATAATAATTTTCTTTTGATTTTGTTGTTTAAAGTACATTATTTCAAAGTCAAAGAATAAGAAATGGGAAGTTAGGAATTTTAGAAATTTTGCAGACCTGATACTTTGTTTCTAACCCAGAGAAGACAGAGTTCAAGTAACAAGCTCAATGAGATAACAGAATTACACAGTGACTCGAGTTCTTTAGAATACTCTTCTTAAATGAAAGATTTCCCTTGGAATATAAAAGATTAATTCAATTTGCAATGGTTGGTGCTACATCAGGATTGAACATTTTCATGTTTTGCATACTTTTTTCAAATACATCTCTATTTGTTCATAAAGTTGAATGTGTGAACATACTTATTACTTGGTTTCTTGTTTCCTTTTAGCAGCAGGAGATGCTGTCCATCTAACACAGGGACATATACAGAAACCAAAAAAAGTGGACATTCCAATTGATAAATTTCCTTAAAATGCTGCTATTTCAAAAAGCAATTATGATTGTATACAAACTGATTTTTTTGTTAATTTTACTGTTTATACTGGCACAGACATTCAGGTTCTTAGGCAATTTTTTTTTAATGCAAGTTTTCTTATGTGATTTTTCCATCATTTCTGTTTCAGAATAGCTACAATATCCTTTCTGTAGTAATTTTAGTTTATCTAACCCAACAACTGTGGAAAAAAATGTTAGTAAAATAGAAATAATTTTGGGCTTCCCTCCTTTTTCTGTGCAATGGTGGTAGTTCATATTCAGATTAATTCTAATCTCATCAATACGTATAACTATCTTAGAAAGAAAATGGATTTTCCTTCTTTGGCTAAAGTCTGCATGGACTTTTACTTTGATCCTGTCTCCTCTATCTTCTTGCCACCCTGAGCACTCTAGGAGGAATGGGGAGTGGGCTATGTGGTCAGTTCAAACCACCACATTGCTGCCACTCTTCCTACTTCACACGTTTTCTCTGCTCCAGCATGGGTCATTTCCATGGGCTACAATTCTTCAGGAACGGACTTCTGGAAAGATTTAGTGTTAAACCCCTATAGGACACAGGTCCTGTCAGAATATCTTCTCCTACATAGCCTTCTCTCTCTATGGGCTGCATTTTCTCTCAGGAGACAACTCTAATTTGGGTTTTCCTTGGGCTGCAATTTCTTTCAGGCATTACCTCCTGCTGCACAGGGTGTTCCACTGGATGCAGGGGGACAACCTGCTTCCCTAATGTATTCTCTACAGACTCCAGTGAAATCTCTGATGTTTGTAGCTTCTTCTTTCCTTCTCCCCATCCTTCCTTACTGATCTTGGTGTATTACAGCCTCATTCTCCCATATTTTCCTCACAGAAACGCAGAATGGCTTTTCCAGTCGGAAAAGACCATAGTGGGTCATCTGGTCATCTGGTAGGATGATCCTCTGTATTCAAGCAGGGTCATCCTACAGCACACTGCACAGCATTTTGTCCAAATGATTCCTGAATTTCTTTGGTGAGGAATACTCCAGAACCCCTCTGGGTAATCTATTCCTTTGCTTGGTAACCCACACAGTGAAAAAGTTCTTCCTCAAATTCCGGTGGAACTTCCTGTGCACCAGTTTCTGCCCATTGTCTCTTTTCCTGTTGCTTGAGAAGAACCTTGATCCATCCTCCCGGCATCCTCCCTTCAGACACACATACATCAATGAGGTCCCCTTTCATTTGTATCTCATAGCTTAACAAGCCTAATTCTCTGAGCCTTGGCTGATATGAAAGAGGTTCCAGTCCCTTTATCATCTTTGACATCCTCCATTGCACTCACTCCAGGAGCTAGCTGCACGTCTCTCTCGTACTGAGGAACCCAGAACTGGACACAGCATTCCAGGTGTGCCTCACCAGGAGCAGGATCCCCTCCCTCGACCTGCTGCCAACGCTCTTCCTAATGCAGCCCAGGATCCCATTGCCCTTCTTGCCCACAAGAACACACAAAAATGAATAGTTTGTTGTCCACCAGGACACCAGGTCCTTCTCCACAGAACTGCTTTCCAGCAGGTCAGCCACAAGCCTGTACTGATCCATGGGGTTATTCTTCCCCTGGTGCAGGACCCTGCAATTGCCTTTGTTGAATTCCAGGAAATTTTTCCCTGCCCAGCCTGTCGAGGTCCTTCTGCAGGGCTGAACAGCCCTCTGGGGTGTGGGCCACTCCTCCCAGCTTGGTGCCACCAGAGACCTTGCTGAGGAGGGATCTGCACCTTCATCCAAGTCGCTGATGAATAAATTAAACAATACCGGGCCCGATATTGAGCCCTGGGGCACAGTTAGTGACAGGTCTCCAGCTAGACCCTGTGCCACTGATTACGACCCTCTGGGATCTGCCATTCAGGCAGTTCTCAATCCACCTCTCTGCCCACTCATCCAGTCCACGCTTCCTGAGTTTGCCTAAGAGGATATCCTGATAAACTCCCGTCTCTCATAGGTGCATTTTTTTACCTTTTGTGTTAGCGTGGGGCTATTTTGGAGCTGGTTGAAATAACCCTTAGCCTCTTCTCATAGGGGCCATCCACTAACAAAATATTGCACAGTAAAGCAAATATAGTAATATAGAAGGCTAGTTGTGTGGGTCTTACAATCCTATATTTATATAAATTTATCTGCTAAAGCCATATTTCATTCACCTTACATCTAGCATAGTTTTGTCAAGATCTATAGTTGGAATAAAAATAAGACATATCTTTTTATTGTCAAAAAGGTCCTATAAATCCATATTTCATAATAAATAGGAAAACCAAAGATTTTAAATATTTTATGTGCTTGTAAGAGATTTCTTTTTTTCTTTTTTTTTTTTTTTTTAACCTTTGTTCTTGCCCATAAGATACATGGACTATATTATTACAGAGAAAGTAAACAGGGATTTGCAAAGTATCAGTGTTATAGGACAAAAATGATCATTTAAGAATAGAATAGATGCTCCAAATCTGCTGGAATACATTTGGAGATCTTCTCATAATTACATAAATTTCTGTCTACTTATCAAGATGTTGATATTGGACAATGCAATGAATGAGAAGCTGAAGGTGATTCTGAGCTTCATTCCATAAAAGATGACTCTAAGGCTGAAGAGTGCTTGAGACAACTAAATGTCTGATGCCAGTGCCTGAAATTCAGGCAACTGCTCAAAGCCATTTAGGCAAGAAGTGAGATGACCAAATAAAAACACCCAAGAGGTGCAAATCACCAGTGTATTTCTATTGTAGAGTATGAAATTTGTCTTGCCTCATGGGAAATCTTCATAAGGCAAAGCATACCATGTCTCTCCTGTTATCAAGCATACTGTGACTGACTGCTATCAAGGAATATGATTTATAGCTTTGTAGAGAATTTATGAAACTACCTGAACTCTCTGAATCAGTCCATTCTTATCTGAATATATTGAAGATTTGGTTCTGGGAAAATAGCTGCCATACGAGCTCAGGAAATTCACTAAGATGAGGATTAGGATTGATAAATGACTGTATAGGAGCATACAGAATTTAACAGAATATGGAGGAGGCAAGGAGAAAAGCAAAACTATAGCTGCTCATTCTTTGGCCATGTACTACAAGCACAGGGGACTACAGTTCATTTCATCAGCAGTGATAGCATTTAATATTCTTTTTCTGGCATAGAATAGAAACAGGTGTCTGCACTGACCTCTCTCAATTTTTAGTCACAAGGTATTTGCTTGCTTTCGAAATACAGTTGGATATATTAAGAATTTACTTTTGTGTCTGAGATGGTGAAGTGATGCAATCTATCTGGATAAAGTCTCCTCTCTGAATCAGCCTTAGTTCATTTCCAGTGTTGCCAAGAATGTTGGAGAAAGACTTAATTAAGAATCCTACTCTAATTGTGTCAAGTCCAATACCCTTTTCCCTTGTTGCCCTCCTCAATAAGAGTGTAACTGTAGATGCCTAAGGAGAAAGAAAGATACATAATTCAGAAAAATAGAAGCAGTAATAGGCAGTGTTTTATTCTACTAAGATGCAAGATACATAGAAAGAATTCACTTATGGGTGGAAGAAACAGGCAGAAAAAGTGGGTATATTTATACAGTTGACAAGGTATGCCTGCCATTTGTCTAAAGGATTTGTAACCTTTATAGATCTAAATCCTCCTGGCTACCCAAGCCACAGCTGTTGCTTAGATAGTTTTTCCGTGTTGTTTTTCTTTCTCTCTCTCTCCCCCCTCAATTTTGATTATTGTTATGTACTTTCCATGACATACTAGTTTTAAAATGTTGGGAAATCTTATGCTTAATGCATACTTCTTCAGCCCCCTTCTAGACACTGTATCTCTCCAACTAATTTTCCCTTTTATTCCACCAGCTGTCCCATGTAACAAATATATCCTAAAGGAGGCTTAAGATGTTGGTTTTTATTTGAACAAAAAGGGACAAGGATGACAACCAAGCATCTAGTTCATTTCTTTGCAGGTACTAGCATCTGGAAGGCAAGAGCGAAAAAAAGAATAATTTCCACAGTAAACCATGATCCCGTGATACAGAAACAGTGCCATAGAGGAGTAATGATCAAAATTTACATGGAACATCTGTTCAGTGCATTCATATTAATTTAATTCTTCTTGTCCAAAATATTGTACTAATCTGAGTTTTCATCGGTTGAGAAATGCTCACAGAAAATAATGAGCTTGATTTCAAAAGCTAGTAAGTTTAAGACAGAATAGAACCTTGCCCCTGTGGCTTTCATGTGTATTCACAACCAAGCTATTTATTTGGCAATTCAAAATTGTCTACTCATAATAGACTGTTCAGAAATGACCTGACTATGGCAAAACTTTTGATAGGAATACCCAGGGTGATTCAAATTGAAAAGCCATAAGCTACTTTCAAAACCTTTGAGGACTGAAAGGGAAAAACCCAATGTCTTCACTCTCTGCTTTTATACTTTGTACACAAACACACTCACATCCAAATTCTCTCATCAGCTTTTACATAAGATGTAAGAGTGCCTTCCAGGTTACTGGTTGCATTTCACCTTTTGTGTACCAAAGGCTGAAAACTCTGGTTTTTTGATCTCCATCCTGGACATCCACATGCAGCATGTGCACTGCTGACTCGTTAGTGGACTTCTATAAGCCTGTCTTACAGAAGGTCCAACACAGAAAATCACAGAACCTGATCCACATAAAAAGTTAATTTGTTCAATCCCCTCTCCACCCTCCACAAGCTGCCAGGTATGGCATACTTTCTCTAAAAGCTTATAGTAGGCCAAGATGAGCAGGCCTCTCACTATGAGATGACATTCAAATTTTCAGGGTTCACAGGAACCTGGAGACTGTTATCTGGGTTATCATGACTTATGAAGAGTGTCCACCACAGGACGGCAGGAAGGTGATTTCTATGAAGCATGCTGCAGTTCACATCTGCCTTTACTTATATTGACGTGGAAAGAAATAAAAGTAATGAAACTTGGGATTTCCATTCTTTTTTATCAAAGACTACATGCCTTTAATGCTATACTAAAAAAAAAAAAAAAAAGTCCATCTTCTTGAATATCTGGAAAAAAATTTCAGGATCTGAATTCAAAGTTTATCTGAGAAGCAATGGAGAACAAATTGCCCTGGTTTTGCTTTTATTAATGTCAAATCACTTTTGAGCAGATTAGAGGAACTAATTCAGAACACAGCCTGTTTCTGTGTTCTTAATCTCTCTTTGGATACTTTGCTTAATGCTTTAGCCTGCATGTGTGTATAGTTTTACTAGACTCAAACAGATGGCCTGTATCAAAGTTTTCCCTGAAAGAACTGTGACTAATGTGAGCTGGCTTCATTAATCAAATGTGATCTGTATGGAAATAGTCTCTAGCTGTGAATTGAGTCATTTCAAAAGGCCTGAGTTAGAAAGGACACAATTGGTACACACAAATGTCCTTTTTTGTGCGTGTGTTTGTGAGTGTCTGTGAGGCAGAGAGTATTGAAAGAACGTATGTTTTGGGATTGTTCATAAGGTAGGCTCTGTAGTCACAGTTTATTTAAAAAGACCTGTAAAGTTCGTTGACTTACATCAATGAATGATTTTTGGCTTATGTCTTTGAAAAACAAAATATTTTTGTCTGATTTGGTTTCTCTTTTTAGAAATATTTCTGCCCTTAGTATGATATACTTTGGGAAGATTCTAAACTTTCAAAGCATAAAGGTTATAGATGAGAAAATGGCATTCTGCATTCCCCCTAGAAGCAGTGATCTGTCACCTCTACAGCCTTGTGTACTAATGCAGCGTCTCCTCTGCCTGGGCCAGCATCCTGCTGTCCTTGCACAAACGGGACAAAGCAGAGCAGGCTCTCCTGGCCATGACAGCACTGTTCTCAGGGGTGTTGGCCCAATTCTGAAAGCAGTGTCAGAGGACTGTAGGCTAGATGGACAGCCAGAAGGAGATGAGACTGTATTAAAATCCCATTATGTTTTCTTTACAATGTCACTTCTAGCAGATGCACTAATGCCAAACAGCTGTATCAAAACCACTGCGAGACCAGCAGAGATGCCCACCAGTATACATAGACTCAACCGGCAGCATGGAAATGAGATTTCTTCTGTTTCAGGTACTGTACTGGGCTGTTAGAAGAGATCAAAAAGGTGAATTTAAACACGCTTTAACTCTGAAGGATACTTCATTCTACATTCTCCTATGAAAGTAATCTTGATAGAACTTTAGGGTATTTAGCATAACAATGTAGCACAGTGTAAATGTAGTCCATGAATTTGACACTGCTGGCATTACACTGACAGTAGCCCACTCCACAAACAACCCCACTGAAATACAGCGAGCTGTTTCCTCAGCTCTGGTGTTACTGTCAGTAATTTACAGCAAGGCCAAAACACGGCACCTGTTTTAAGTTCTGCCTCATTGCCTTTTCAGTTGTCAGTTATGAAGGCGCAATATTGAGATCTGTTTGAAAAATTAACTCTATTCTACTCCGCAAATTTAACTTATATTGCACTGCTGTGAAAATCATTATGATAAGATTTAATGGATGCTAGAAAGATTGCTTAAATATCCTAAAATTGTTGATAGTCAAGCTAGACTGAGCTAATACTGAGATATGAAGTTGCAAAGATAGAAAGGAAAGAAGGCTATAGCTAAGTTATGATACATTGAGAATGTTGGGGGAGAGGGTAGAATATGGAGTAACAAATCTGAACCTTGCTCAAACATTGAAAAATGCATTTGAATACTGTCCAGTGACTTGGATTAAGGCAGAGATACTGTATAGGTCAATTAAATTAAATGAAATTAATATGAGGGTCCACACTATTGGTGTTTGCACCTCAGGAATACATCTAGTACTGAAAATATTTTTTAAAAATTACCATGAATATAAAAAAAAGCCCCAAAACCCCAAACCAATCAATTCTAAGACAGCAAAAGTTAAGGAAGTGATAAATGTGTAAAAATCCACTAAACAGTATGTACACATCCACTAAACTGACCACTCTGAATTGTTTGGAGGAAGATGTTGATCCGAACTATGTTGATTTTTATATGGCCAAATTCATGTTCACAGAACTTAAATGAAAAAAAAAAATTAACAAAACAACAACCACGAAAAATCAACATGAACAAACCTAACCAAACAAAAATGCACTTATGCCACACTTCACTAGATGGAAAAAATTATTCTATAATCAGTGACAATGCAAAGAAACAAAGTATTGCTGACACAGTGGAAAGAGACCTTTTTAGATAGTGCTGTGCTTTAAAGGGATATTGTTTGACTATTTAAGCATGGCAAATGAGCCATGTTAGACAAGATGTTTCTGAGGTACTTCTTATGTGGTCATTACTGAGGGCCTTTTGTCAGTGACCCTGAAGTGCTCAGTCACACTGCAGCGTATTTGCAGCATCCTGCATCACAACTTCAGACTCTTTTCCTACTGAGGAATTTCAACCACCCTGACATCTGTGGGAGAAATAGCACAGTGAGCTGTAGGCAATCCAGAAAATTCCTGGAATACATGGAGAAAAACTTCTTGAGCCAGGTAACAGATAGCCCTACCAGTGTGGATGCAATACTGGATGTGATGATCATCAATGTAAATGAACTAATCAGGAACATCAAGACTGAAGGCAGCCTGGGATGCAGTGATCATACACTGGTGGAAGTTGAAATCCGCAGGGATATGGATCAGGTGAGGAATAAAGTTAGGCACCTGAACTAGGTAGGTAAGCCAGCCCCCAGCTTTCCAGGAGATAGTCAATAGGATCCCCTGGCAGACTACCCTCAGGGACAATGGACTGTAACAGAGCTGGCAGATCTTTGAGGAAACCTTTGATAGAGCATGAGAGCTAGCAATTGCCAGGAGCAAGAAATCAGACAAAGGTGGCAAGACTGGCACAGCTGAGTAGGGAACTCTTGGCAAACTAAAGAGAAAGAAGCAAGTGCGCAGGGAGTAGAGACAAGGAGAGGTAACCTGGGAAGAGTATAGAGATGAAGTTCCGTTGTGTAGAGATGGTTTGAGGAGGACAAAGGGAAGATGGAACTGAACCTGGGAAGAGACAAGGAGAAAAACAGGGAGGGCTTCTACAGGTATGCTAACCAGAAAAGGAAGATCATAGAAAATTTAATAATAATTAATAATGCTGGAAATAATAAACAATGCTGGAAAACAGGTACCAGCAGTCTCAGTCTTCATTTACAACATCTCTTCCCACATCTCTTGAATTATTTGCAGCAGAATGAGGACTGAGGGAGTGATCTGCTTCCCACTGGAAGTAAATATCAGGTTCATGACCACCTGAAGAACCTGAATGTGCATAAGTCTATGGAATCCAAAGAGATGAATCGCGGAGTCCAGGGGGATATGTCTGATGTAGTGCCAAGCCACGTTTCATGATATTTGAAGTCTTGGCAATCAGGTGAAATCTGGTGACTGGAAAAATAATGATACAGAAATTATACAAAAATTATTCATATAGATACTGCCGTCTTTAAAAAGGATAGAAAGGGTTCTGGGAACTACTAACCTGTCAGCCTCACCTCTCTGCCCGGGAAGGTCATGGAACAGCTCCTCCTACAAGCTGTAGTAAGGCACAGGGGGGACAGGGAGGTGACTTGAGACAGCCAGTGTGTCTTCACCAATGGCAAGCCTTGCCTGACCAAGCCAGTGGCCCTATACTGCAGAATGACTCCATCAGTGGACTGGGGAAGGGCTACAGATGTCATTTATCTAAACTGTAGTCTTGGACACAGGTCCCTCAACATCCTTGTCTTTAACTTTGAAAGAGATGGATTTGATAAGTGTATGTTGGATAAGAAAGCAGTTGGACGGTTGCATCCAGAGGGTAGTGATCAATGGCTGAGAGTCCTGATGGACATCAGTGACAAGTGGTGTCCCTCAGGGGTCTGAATTTGGACCAGTGTTATATAATTTCTTCATTAATGACATAGACTAAGGGATTGAGCTCAGTCTCAACACATTTGGAGATGACATCAAGTGGTGCCCTTTGACCTGATACCTGAAGGATAGGATGCCAGCCAGTATGACTGCTGTTTACACTTATTGAGTCTTGATTTGTTCCCGCTGTGTTTAAACAGCACATTGTTGACGCTCCTCTTTCTCATAATAAATATCACCACTTTTTCTGATTTTTCCTGCCATTCTTCCTTGTTTCTGTGATTTCTCTTCATGCTGTGAAATAGGCAGGCTTCAATTTAGTGCCAAACTTACTGAAAAAAGGAAACAAAAAAAAATTAAAAATAATTTTGGAAATTCATTTTCTTATTTCAGAATCAGTGGAATTGAGTACAACACATACATGATAGAGTATAAGATTATGGAATGCAGCTTCTTGTTTGGCATGTTGGCTTCTGATTCATTTATATCCTTTGTAATCTCATGCCTTATCATTTGTAGATCATCCTGGTTTTTTTACTTTCCTTTTTTTCCTTCATTCTCTTTTATGCTCATGAAAGTTATGGGCTTGTTTGTTTTGTTTAGTTCATGGAGACAAATACATTTTTTCACTCAGTCATGAAGCTGGCAAAGACTGAAATCTCAGAGGTTTAGCTTCTTTATGAGAGATTTTTTTTTCCAGCAGCTCTACGTCTAATTTTCTTTATATACCATCATTTGAGATTCTCAAGGTAGTGCTTACTGGCAGTGACCTGCCAGACATCCCAGGTCTTAAGGATGAGTGAATAAACTTTGCTGAATGCTGCTGAATATGTGATAATGCAATTAGTATTCTTGCCAACTGAATTGAAAATGAGATGTTGTGTCTTCAGGGACCTTTGTACTCTTTTGTAAATGCTTTTCTTTTTTCTCTATTTTCTTTTAAATACATCTGATATATATGAGCTAAGCAAAAAAGTGCATTATAAATTAGAATAACTTTTCACTGTAAATTAGGCAGCCATTTCTGATTTGGCGATTAAAGCTCAATTTCCATCACTGCTTAAGAAAAAACAGACAAAAATATGTTTTATTATTTTTTATACAAATAAAATTATTACTGATAAATAAGTGCTCAATTTTAGATTCAGAGCAATATATATAGGATGAAGGGGAACAAACTGCAGGTTATAGTACATAGTAACATTATCGCAAGGCAGATCAGATCAGTTAATTTCCAAGATTTGCTGACAACAATAGGTTGTTTGGTAGAGTGACAAAAAAATCAGATGATCCTAATCATCTTGATATTTAATTCTTAGATTGTGAATGCTAATGAGCCCTGTAGAGATTGGTTGCATACAGGTACACAAGAAATAGTGCAAAGAATTTTTGCCCACTATTTTTTAGTAAGTATTGGAGGAAGATTTTCCTCAAAAACATACAAGAATGCTGATATTCTCCTTGGAAAACCTCACAGGGGATGTGTATGACTTATACATCTGCAACTGTTGTAGTCAATGACTTTAAATCCACAAAGAAGTGAATAAACCACATATCTCTGCTCATTAGGAGGGGTGAGCATGAAGCTGATACATAAAATGAAGCTATTTGTAACAATGATGATTTCCTTCAGCTGAAAAAATAACACAGGGGGTTGTCTACTTTAGCCTCCTTGACAACACTGTGAAGTATTTTGTTCAAAATTAAGCAGGGGGAGAAAAGAATAGAAAAAAGAGAAAACCAAACCCAAAACACATAACAATACAGAAATACTCCTTGCTAGAGGTGCAGAATGACAGAAGGGCATCCAGCTAGAGTAGACCCTCAGCGAAATTACCCCACAAGATATGCAGCTCTTGGGAAGCTGGGTGATTTCATTTAACCTTGCTGCATACTATGGAGAATGAATGCAATGGGTCAGTGACTGGCCCAGACATCAGTACTTGCACTGAAATTAGTTTATCGTATTTTACTATGGACACCCAGAATTAGAAGCAGAATAAGGAATAATATTATTTACCTTGTAAGACCTTCACACCCCTGAAGAGTCCACACTAATGGGAAAGGGTGCTGTGTGACCCCATGTTGGCTGATGTAAGCCACATCCTGCTGGTAAGGGTAGATAGGGTTTTCAGAGCTATTCCGTAGCAATTCTGTGCATGGATAATGAAATAGGTCTGAGGGATGAGAAAATAATTTCAAAGTTCATTGTATGAACCAGAAAATCTTGGTTCAGAGGAAGAGACATAGGGCCGGATTTTCAAGAGCTAGCCAGCAACATTTTTGTCTTATTTCTCTTGCCATTTTTCCCCTGCTGACATAAACATGAACTTTTTGTCCCATCTCCAAACCTTGGGACTCTGTTACTCTGTGCCTGGCAGCGTTCTCTGGGACTGAGTGCCATGTAAACTGTCTTTATCCCAGAAATGTCCTATTTCACTATGACATAAATGGGAAGATGCACTTCCACATGAGATGAGGATGCAATTGTATGTCTTACACCAAAGATTAGCCTTTTCCAACCCCACCAGCATTTTGTGGCTATGATTTACAACCTGAACATATAGTACTAATATCAAGGAAATATTTCTGCCTTTCATTTATTTTGATAGAGGTTGAGGTCACTTTTGAATTTGTCAACTAATGAGTGCTAAAAATTGTAACATTTCTTGTTTTTCACTCTCAAGAGTAGGAAGACATACTCCCCACCTATTATCTTTCATTTAAAAAAAAAAAGCCATTTCTTTTTGCTTTATTTTGAAAAATCCCTCTGTTCCTTTAGAAAATAAGGTGACATCAAACAAATGCAGACATACAGAAGCACAATGTAAAACCTGATGTGGAGGATTGTAGAATGACAAGGAGTTCTGCAGATTTCTATGGACTACATCCCACAGAATATGATACGATATATAAAATAATCATCATATCCTTACCACTTTCAGGTTATCATTCTTATCTCAGATGATTTTTATCTTGGTATCACAATGAGAAATTTTGGTACTGACCAACAGAATGCTTAATGTATTCATGGCACCTCTCCGTAGTATGTACCAAGATACTTGTAAAGATACAAGATGTTAGTCTGTAAACAATTTTAAGGCAAATAATGAGTCTAAACAGTTTCAAAATATTCTCTATTTTTCAAATTTTTAATTTTTTTTTTCCTTAACCATAGTTTTCTCAGTGGATGATCTCTCCTCTCCTCTCCTCTCCTCTCCTCTCCTCTCCTCTCCTCT
>WBMY01007374.1:117188-148565 GCA_013397315.1 Donacobius atricapilla | reverse complement strand
CTATAGTGAAATAGACATAACCAGCTTTTTGAGATATATGTTCTGCTAATCAAATTTTGCTTCTGAATAGCTCACAGATTTTCTGACAGCCATAAGTATTCAAGCTCAGTGGGTATTTGTGCTTTCTAGCATCTATAAATATACTGCAGATTTTTGATTTTTTTATGATGGAAGTTTATTTTATTTTATTTTTGCCTTTACAGTTGGCTTTGGAATTTTTTTTTCTGCTTTATAGACCCTTGTCTTTTTATTAGTTTCATGTTCCCTGTTGATTTTATGTTTTATATTCCTGCTGTCACTACCAACATCTCACTGTAAACAAGAATGCTGTATCTCAGTGGGTTATTTTCTGTTAATAACCTGTGATACAGTATATAAATAAACTAGAGAAGAGTTCACAGGTGCAATTTATTAGAGTTATTGCAATGTGACTTCAGTAATGGTCTCGAGTTCTTTAAAAACTTTGGTGTGTTTTGAGTTGAAGAAGACAGCTATATATTGCAGTCATGAGAGAGAAATAAATATCAGTGTAATGAAACATGTCCAAGTCCAGCTCAATAATAATTGCAATTTCTCAGTGTCAATACTTGGAGACTTATGTGTACCTCACGATAATTCAAACAAAAGTACGCCAGTAAAGTAACACATTATTCAGGTTAAACTGGAAAAATGAAACCAAACAAAATGGCAAACCACACAAAATTTTCTGTCCTCCCTCTACTTATATCATTGTTAACCACACTATTAATTTAATCCTAGTATTCTCCTGTTAAACTTTACAATATAAAATAATATTTCAGACATCTTTTGAACCTATGAAGAAGAGCTGTGTAAAACAAGCAAAGCATAATTCAGAGGTTGTTTGAATCCTATTCAAAGTTACAAGGAAGCTCCCAAATTACTCAAATTATTTTTTAGCACACTTTTTAGAAAATTTGACTAAGGTGAAAGTCAAAATTTTGTCAGTAATAATATATCCTGTCCACAAAGAATACAGCTGTCAGCTCTGAAATGCCTGTGAAGGCCACTGTGCCTTTCATCATTCACTGCTGCTAATAAGAAATTAAATCAGAGAATCTAGTACTTGGTGTGAGTCCGAGTAAAGGAAAAAGATAAATTGCTCAGGGCAGCTAAAAAGCACCCTACCCTTCCTCATCCTTATAAGCTGATACGTTGGCTGAAATAAAAGCTATTCAGAATGTTTTGGAATCACTTACCATTTTCACAAATCTGTCTGTAAAAATCTTAGAAATTTTTCAACTCAATTCTATAAATTTTATATGTTCAACATTATACTTCGTGTTCTTTTCTAAGATTAATTTATAATCATTATCTTCTCTAGACATTGAAATCACTCCAAACAGAGTGCAGGTGTTACCTTTTGGCCAGACACACAGCTAAAGGAGAAGTTTTTCATTTAAGGAAGACAGATAGTCTGTCTTGCACCTCAAATGTACACTGCTGACATGGAAAATCAAGGTTATTGAAGGTGTTTGAATTGGAGCTACTTCATACACGGGGAAGGTGGAGATACCAGAAACCTTATTTTGACGAAATATCAGGTTTCCCTGTCTTATCCACTCTACAATTTACAGAATCTATAATCACATATCTTTGGTGTCTCATGGAAGGGGGACAGCTGACCAAGAAAAAATAATTTTTGTCAATTATTGTTGTCAGAAGAATTATTCTGCAGAAAGGATCTCTTGCACTGGCTATCTTTGATTTTAAAGACCCTTTGCTGACATTAATAATTTGTTCTCAGAAATTAAATTCTCTCAATGACTATGGACAAATATCTCTTAAGAGAGTCTCAGCCCAGAACTATGTCAATTCTAGGGTTTGCACATTAAGTAAAAGCCTTTGTATATCACTGTCACATTTTAACCAAATTTTTCCTTCCTGTGTAAGAATGAGTGTTACATAGTGGGATTTATGGGTATGAAAGTTCAAGGTTTTCTTAACAGGTAGCAGGAACTGAGGAAAGGGAACAAAATGAAGGCAGTGCTTAGCTCTATCTCAACTCCTGCCTTGTAATTTGCTGGGAACACTACTGCTGATATTAAAGGGAGCAAGACCGGGCTTGTTTCTCCTATGTTGGTGCAATCAGGATTCAGTGACAATCATGACATCTCCGGCAGAGACACTCTTCATGGGCCTCAGAGAGAACAGATGCTAGACTTGGACAGTGAAAGTTTGTGTCTTACAAAGAAATGAAAGCCTCTTTTAACTTAAGTAACTAATGCATCATCTGTATTACTACCAGGATAATTCTGGGCAGACAATATCTCATGTGTGTAATATTATCAGAAAGACATTTCAGATGAATCCTCATAGCACTTCATATACACAAAGTATGAGGACCCCGCATGAAAACTCAATTATGTGCAACAAAGATCTGAAAAATTCTAGCCTGTTTGTCCAGGATTGCCAGGAGATTGGAGTTAGATGATCTTTAAGGACCCTAACTAGTTCTATAAAATCAGTTTTTGATCTGGTGGTTCCATTTCTAATTAAGAACAATTTCCTTTCTGTGCCTCCTTATCATAGACATTGTTGTATGTCATATTGAACAATAATTTCCTCCATTCTGTTTGTAGGAAAAATGTTTTAACTACCCAGCACTTAAAATTTGTGGAGATTGAAAATAATACATCTTTAAGCCCTTATTCCTTTATATCAGTGCAGATGTGTGTTAATATGTACATAAAATATTTAAATTAAGCAGTGTACCAGGCTACATGTTCCATTTCATAGAATATTTAGTGGAATTTAAGTGACAAGCCCCTAATCACTTCAGTTTTCTAGTTTATTAGAGAAAAACAGAAAGAACAATTAACTTATTATGCCTTTATATTTCAAATGTCTTCATTTTCATATTCTTTTGAAACTCTGCTTCTCAGTAGATAAGGAAAATATATATCTGTATATGCATTATGTGGTTTACGAGTGGATATCAAACTAAACTTATAGTGTATGCTTTGATATAAATTCAGATTTTCTTAGTATTTTGTACCAGCTGGGGTTAGTGAATTTTTAAATATATGTGAAGTTAAATGAATTTTATGTACCAGTTTCAGATACCCATATTGCACTAACCTATTGGACTTAACACAAATGTATACCTAGAAATAGAAGGATTTCTTTTCCCAGAGATTTCTTAATGCTCCATGCTGTTTTCTGGTAATCAGGGATAGAATCTTTGAAAGTATGAAGTCTGTATAAAGGCTTGTTTATCTATTTATTTTGAATTGTGTTTTTCACTTATTTACTGTTCAGTTTTAATTTCCTGTTACTTTGCTTTTAAAGTTCCAGGCAGTTACTGGGTAATTTCCCGTGCAAAGAGGTTAAAGCTAAACAATGTAGACAAACAGCAGAAGTTTTCTTTGAGAATGCTGTTGAAGCTTGGCTTCCATGTCACGTACTGGGCCATAAAATGTAAAATAGATGTCTCCCTCTGAAAGATCTGCAGTGAGAGAATAGTCTTGAAAACAGGGGGAGGGGAGGTTTAGAAAATAATAAAAATATTAAAAAACCACCACAACATAAAAAGTATTGTAGTATCTGAGAGATACTATCATTCAAAGGTGCTAGGTCAATTTGCGCTTACACATTTTAAGAAATTTTTAATGTCAACAGATCAGTGAATAAATTTTTAAAATTTATTCTATGCATGAGAATCCACTCTTCCAGCCTGGTAATGCTGTATTTTAGCAATAGTTGTGGTATAAAATCAGATTTCAACAGCAATGCATCACTTAAAAGCAGTATGAAGCAATGGTGCCTTCTTTGTGATAAATTGAAGCTAAAGAAAAATATTGGCAATTTATATTATTTAGAGGAGCAGCGAGCAAAGGAAGAAGAAGAAATAACATTCAAAGAAATAACATTCTCGTACATTCTGTACTGATGTAGAGTTACTGTCAGTAATGGTGAATACTACCAAGGAATGCTGTGGGAATGCTGTTAATGCTCACATTTAAAAATCTTTGCTGCAAGTCAGGAGGAGAGTAAAAGGAAGACAGACAATTTTAAGATAGCTGCTACTACTTAGGGTGGTTTAATTACACTGCTACTTTATTTTGTGCAGTGATGTTTTGTCAATGTATTGCTGTTTACACAGCCACTGCATGGGCAGTAAATTTCATTATAGTTATCCTGCTGTTAAAAAAATAAGATTATAATTTTCAAAAGAATGTGTTCTTCCATCATATTCATAATAATAATAAAATCTCTTTATTCTCAGGCATGCCCTACAAGAAGAGGTTGCAGGAAGTCTCTGGTTTTACACTTTGTCAACACTGGTTCAGTCTTCATCAAAATTTCACCCTGATTCTTGTCAACAACAGTGAACACTATGGAAACCTGCTGCACAAAGAACAAAACTGTCTAAGCTTCAGATTATTTATTTCCTGGATGTAGGCTAAACAAGACAAACTGTTACTGTTCTGGTGTCTCAGGATCAAGCATGACAATAGATAGAAAAACTCCAACAGCAATGGCTGATTATGACATTTCAAATGCCATTCTCATATTTTCTTCCCTTGTAATAATCGGTCCCAAAATTCACTCTTCAACTTCTTTTATGAAAGTGAGAAAAACTTATTTTTCAAAGTGAGAGGAAGATGGTATTTTTTATTCTTTTGCTTGCAATACTCTCAAATTAATCAGAAGACCAGACTACTATTTTAAAAGTTTGTTTATTTGTTTGAAGTTCTTAAAAATAATTTTGTGTTTAATCCAGTGACTCACATAATTCTTAATTTCCAGAAAAACAATACTTTTTAAATGATAATATATCAGAATTAACTCTTTGTGAAACAGAAAACCTGTAGATACATTGATTACCATTCATCATTTTTTGTGACTTTATCATAAGTTTCAACATATTTAGCATCTTCTTAAAACAACATTTCTTTTAATCTGTAATAATATATGATATCATTACTGTACATGCAAATATATTTTTTAAAATAAAGACATTTTACTGTAAGTCTTGTAATTGAGGCTGGAAAATATGACCTTTAATATTCTGAAAAACAGAAAAATATTGCTTCTGAATATTATAATGTTTTAGCAACTCCTATTATGAAGATTACCTGGTGCATGCTTTTGAACATTTGATGTTGGCAATACCAAAGTCATAGAGTTCAACAGTTCCAATTTTTTTTTTTTTTTTTGAAGGGTGATGAACCATTTGGCAAAACATTCCCTTAAATTCATGTGTGCAAAGAGGCTGTAGGGTATGTCTACCCCAGTGATTCAGCAAAAACTTTGCTTTGTAACTGATCTCAGCAGTCCTGGAGACAGAGAAAAAAATAATCATGGGGATGAGTATTGGACAGAGTTCCCATATCCCTCTTAACCTTTTAATCTTTCTACCAGCGAGAAGGGCATATTCAGGTCAAGGAGAGGAATATTCAAAGGTCCCCAACACTCTTCCATCTTCAGAAATCTCCTCTTCTATACTTTTTGCCTTGGTAGGATAAATTCTTTCCTCTTTTTTGCCTTCCGAAGAATCTAGCCTGATTCTTCTGCCAGGTGCTAAAGGGTATGGAAATTTTCAAAGGAAATTGAAGTACTTATGACTTTTAATGAAGCAAAAATAACATTACAGAACTGCAGTACCAGCTGGATTGCAAATAAAAAAATTAACTTTAAGAAAAGGCCTCTTTTATCATAAGATTTGGGTCAGTTGCTCCCCTTTTAAGATATGTGGGGGAAAAATGAGATAAATTAGTTGTTTTTCTTTTTTACCAGCTGTAATAGCAGGTAATAATCTCACTTTAACTTGAATGTGTCATTCATTACAAGCTACTTGCTTTCCGTCATGGGGATTTATAATGGTGGAAAATCACCAGGGAACACCACTACTCATCTCTGAAATAACACACCATAGAGCATTGAAATTAATATCAATTTAAAATGCATTTAAATCATATGTTTTTCTTGCAGCTGGTTTCCATACCAATAGCTAAAGGTAGGCAAACATAATTTCCTTCTAACTTGGCTAGGAAATTTATAGCAGAGAATCTTTAACACTTAAAGCAAATGACTCAGAATATTATGCTACGTTTGTATTTTCACCTGTCCTGCAGCATATTCTCGCCCATCATTTAAACCATGTCATTTTCTGCCACTATCTCAGATGGCATCTGTAATAACCCTGTGTATGAACAATTATTTCCACTAAAGTGGCATGGCTACTCCAACGACCTCTTTAGGGATTGCGCAGGAGTAGAGGATTGACCTCTGTGCTCTGTGACTGCAAATATAATTTTTGTAGTAAGTTCAAGACTTAAAAGAAAATAAAATATAAAACTCTCCACAATTTCTTAATGATGTCACTGGCGTTATTAGTTGTTGACAATGCAACACAGATTAAGATCCAGGTAAGCTGTCAACAGCAGTGAGATAGAAAATTAAGAGGATTGACATCTGTTAAAATCCTTTCAATGATACACCTTTTAATGATGGCAACATAGATTAGTCTCTAAAATGTTTAGGCATCATGGCTTCTCAAAAGTCACAATTTCCTCTCAGCACACTCCTGACACTCATAATCCTCTGTTAATTTATTCTATTGGATTACATCAGAATTTTGATCATTTGGCCAGTTGAATGTTTTGCAAATACTACTGGATTAAATTCTAATTTGCTGGCACTCATGCAAAACCATTACAGTTCTTTAGTTTCTTCAGGGCTAGCATCAGAACATCATTGCAAAACTACTTTTAAACTCTTTAATTACATTTCAAATGATAAAACATGATCTGCAGTATCCTTGAATAATTCTTAGTTTCTGGGTGAACCTTAAGAGATGCATCATTTACATATATATATATAAGCAAGTATGAGGATGTTGTGTCTGCGCATGCATATAAGTATGTGCACATATATATTTAATTTTAAGAAAATTTTGAGGATTCTAAAATCAAAAATCACAGCAAGTAGTAGCATAAGTACTACTTCAATGAGCCATATTTGGTAATTTTTCTCATTGGGACCTAAGTAAGACAAGTACCCTCAGTGAAGTGATCTGATGAAATTTAAGTCAGTATCACAGTCAGCCACAAGAAGACAGCTACAATTTTAGTTCTTTCAAGTTGTATCTGTTGCACTGTTATCAAAATCAATATAGATTTCTAGTTTGCAAATTATTATACCATGTGCCCAAAATGTGTAAATTTCATAAGCACATTATGGTCATGTCTGTCTGGAGTAGAGCTAATTTTCTACATACAGCTTGTATGGCAATGGGTTTTTAGATTTGTGCCTAAAGCAATGCTGATAAAATACCAATATTTCAGCTGTTACTGAACAGCAGTTGCACAACATCAAGGCCTTTTCTCACTCTACTGCACTTCCCCTGTGGCCAGGGGGATAGGCAAGATTTTGTGAGAGAACAGAATCACAAAGATAACCAAAACAAACCAGATATTTCATACCATATAATGTCATCTTGGCAACAAAAAGGAAAAAGAGGAGGTTTTAGGATGGTTTGCCATCTTTCTCTTGGGTGAGAATTAGTCTACTCTTGGAAGGTGGTGCGTCACTGCATTTGTATCACTGTTTTTGTTTTATTTTCCTTCTTCTTTCTTCCACTTCTTTTTTATTAAACAATTTTTATCTGGAAACATAAGATTTCTTGCTTTTTCTCTTCTGTTTCTCTTCTGCTGTCCCACTGGGGGCAGGGTAGTGGGTGAGCAGCTGAATGCTGCCTAGCTGCCTCAAGAGTTAAACCTACAACCAGTTAGTTACTAATCAAATTTTTTTTTGTAATTGCTATTTTCTATACTAGAAAAAAGTCTGTCATGCTTTATTAATTATATTAAATGCAATAAGGTGGTTTTTTTTTTGCCTTTTTTTTTTTGCCTTTTTTTTTTTTTTTTTTTTTTTTTTTTTTTTTTTAGTTCTTAGCAGTAAAAACTCAACAAATGTTCCAAGTTCAGGGCGGCTTTCACTTCTAGTCCACATTGTGTGGCTACAGTCAAAAAACTGGCCACCTGTTTGGAATAGAGCTAGGATCTTCCAAACCCATAAGATTATCCAATACAATCAAAATTTCACTTCTCTGCCTTTCACTAGAGAATCATGGTACCAAGGGGTTAAGGTTTATACCAGAGCTGGCATGAATTTTCCCAGCATTTTCACATTCAGCAGCAGCAAAGGTTTTTTATGGATGTATGTAGAGCAAAAAAACTGGGAAGAGACAGAGATATTGCATAGAATTGGACCGGAAAAAAAGCAGTGAAGCTCTGAAGCAAGGAAAGGACATGGATTTAAGAGAAAGAAGAGTCCAAAGGATTTCAGAACACCAGGTAAAGACTCAGAGAACTACAATGATTTTCTCTATCATATCTCATGCTGATACATGAGACAATTTTATCTTGTTCCCTATCACATGATGCAACCTGTCATTGCCCCACCAATTTAACTGTAAATACTACTCCCAGAAGGAAGTAGATCTTCAGTTGTATACTCTACTGAGGTCAATATATTCACTGTAGGCAGTGACTGTAGAGCTAATCCTTTAAAAAACCACCAATGTAGAGTTACAAATTTTCTGATGAAAAACAAAGTAAAATATAAATATTTCAAACCAGCTTTCTCATTTGAACAGTAAGTTCAGATTTAGATTAACACTAGGTATTTTTTTAAAAATCACTTTTTCCAGGACCCTTTTTTTGTATTTGTAGAGGTGTTTGAATTCGTTAGTAATACAGCAGAGATTCTTCACTTTAAACAAAGTAACTGCTGAACAAACACATGGTGCAGTCCCCACCTTCAGGGCTCACACCAGCTTTCCCACATTCACACAGTCATTGGAATCAATGTTGATGCATGGGCTCTTAAATCTTTGAAATACAGAACCTATATTCATGAGCTATGAAGGTCTGAGTCTGTATATGGAAATAATTCAAGTATTTTGGAAAATATTTCACAGTAAAATCAATGTAAACTCACATTATTTTCATTTACTTTGGGCTTATATTTTTTACTTTAATACACAATGCTTCTGGACTGGGGGTTTATAACTGCAGTTCATTTGAAAGTCTTATCAAATACTAATTTAATTTTAATGATGAACACCATTTACATATTCACACAGACATATGCATTCATGCTAAATACAGGTTTCCTTTACAGATCTAAATATATCAATGTAAATCTTGAGTGTTTGTCAGAGATATTTTCTTATGTCTGGTATTTCCAATGTCAGTAAAACAGAAATCTTTCTTTAAAAAAGCAGAAATATCATCAATAATTTTTTTTCCTTAACAAAAGGGAAATTGAATTTCTTTTGAATATTAAACATTGTTTCATTATGTTTAATAAAGTAGATAATTATGCAATAATTTCATACTAAGTTATAATTACATGTATATATAAATTACTGTCAACATCAAGTGAAGTGAAATGTGTACTTCAATGTAAATAATGGAATAAAGAGGAAGGTTAATTAAATGTATGATTGCAGTCAACAGTCTCCTATCTTAGAGAGGAAAGACAGGAAATACAGATTGGTATCACCATTCTATTTTCATCACTGCGCTTTCTGCTCTTCTCCTTTGCTGTTCTTATTCATTTTTGATGAATTAGTCTTATTCATTTTTGACTATTAGTCCTTCTTATCTTTTGTACTCTTTTTCCTCTCCTCTCCCTGGCATTGTTGTTGCAAGAACCAAAACCTCTCACAATTTATTTTCCCTTTGTATTACCATTTACCAACAGGTAAGGTAAGAGGAAGATGCTCAACACCTAAGTCCAGCCTGGCCAGTATGGAAGAATGTCTGTAGTTCTTGTGTAAAAGAAACAAGAATCTGTGCCATTCTGATTACTCTGGATAATCTTCAGACCTCCTTGAAAATTTGACTCTTTTTCCATTACTAGACATCTCAGTTTGAGGTTCTGTCTTGGATCTGGATTTTAATTAATTCACAGTAACAAATACTGTAAAGTTCTCTTGACATTAATTTTCTGCTTTTCTGTTGTTTTTTTTTGTATACATTCTTTGCATGATAAATATGTACTTAAGACGATGATGCTGCAAATGTTTTTTTTCAGTGGGGTAGGGTCAGAACTGTAATGCATAGAAATTTGCCTAATAGAAAAGTGCAAAAGCTTCCAAACTTCTTTTCTGATATTTCCGATGAGATATTGAGCCAGCTTTGAATAATTTCATAATGTGGTGAAATTTCATTGTCATTAAATATTTCCAGTTGATTTCCTTATAAAAGATGATATAAAGTTTGATCAGGCTTTGGAAGAATACAGTTCATAATCCTCTCTTGCTCTTCCTCTCCTTCCTCTTTGTCCATGCTTGTGTATTATTTATAGCCCACATTCACCCTCGTGTCCCCGCCTTCCCATTATTCCTTACTGTACCAAATACATGAAAGACTTAAAATGCAAGGTCCTAATGACAAGAGCTGACTCCAACAATACAGAATTACTTGCTGCAGTGTTTGCTTTGCCTTTCCTGCTCCAAACACTTTAGCAGCAGAAAGGCATCCAGGGAGTTGGTTTAGATTTTTCTGTTCATTCATAGTTTGCTAGACTTGTGATCTTTTTTGAGAAGACAAAGAGTCCAAAGCCTTTCTTTGGTTGTTATTTTAAAAAAGTGATTTTTCGTAAAGACATCTAGACTGTTTTATCATTCTAACCATGTAAAGCATATATTAATTTCAAATATTTGTTAGATCTTTGTTCAATAGCAGAAGTCTATATCTGACTATTTTTGCCTAAAGAATCTGGGCTATACAAACAATTAGAAAATTAAGGAACTTGAGCAGACATATAATAAATAAAACCTATACAAACCCTATAAGCCCCAGATTTTAGAAGATTCCCTAGGACTTATAGTTTCACAGGGAATTGTGAAGAGAAAACTATGGAGGTCTGGATTATTTTGAAAGTCCAATAGATTAGCAAACCAAAGAGAGAGCTGAGGAGTATTCCAGTTTCTTACAACCTTTTTAAAGTACAGAGGAGTTTTGTGAGAAAAACACCTTCTCTTCAAAGATTTTAAAACATGGGTGAAAAAACTGAAGCTAGCCCTTATTCCAGATCTTTCTGAGATGAGCAATCTTAAATCTTTTTTGATATCTAGTTGTGAGTGGTTATGATTCAGTTGATGGCTGACTTTATGTTGATAAAAAAGACCTTCCCTGTCTAGGTTGACTAAACAGAATGAGAAATCATCAGCAATTGAGAAAACACAAGTCATGCTGGACCCCTCAATGCTATAGGAAGAATATATTCAGCCTAAAGGGTAGACACACACACACACACACACACACACAAAAAAAAAAAAAAATTAAAAATGGAACTGTACCTTTTGGGTAACAAAGGATAGCAATTTTGAGAGGGGAAAATAACTAATTAGTGGCAGATCCTCATTTTTTCAATATCATCGAGGCCGGCAATCAATGAATGTTTAAATGTCCTGATAATTCAAAAATAAATACTCTCTGGAAGGCTTCTCTTAAGCTGACGTATAAAGGCATTCATACCATTTAGTGTAAGTCAAAGCTTTTTGGGAATACTGTATAAATTACATATCTGGATGGAATGCCTTTGGCAGTCAAACAAAGCTGCTAATATTGTATATGCTTTGAAATATGTCTCACTCAAGCAAGACCACTGGCCCTTGGCCACTTAGCATATGACGTTAGTTTCTTATCTCCTCTCAATAACAGGATCTCCAGTTATGCAGCCTCTGCCAGTAATGAAATTTACCATCTATTTTAGTCTGAATCTAAAATATGCTTCTGAACATTTTACCTGTATGAATTTGATCTGGAGATGTACAGATGCACCATATCTATAAATAGCTCAAATACATCTAAATGCAATGGAATAGAACCCTGAATGTGTTTGAATATTACAATTTTAATAGAACAGCTAGCAAAACTCAGAATTTTTGGGACTCAGTCCAAAGCCTACAGAGCCTCGTGGAAAGACTGAAGTGTCTCAAAAATCTAATTTCATTGCCCTTATTTATACTACAAGTGTATAAGCTGGCTTATGATTCACTCAGAATTCATTAGAGGTTGATTTGAAATCTTGCCTCCACTTGCATGGTCCCTTTTCAGGAAGCTTGACCAGAGGTTTCAGTTAAGCAGGATATCTGACTCTGTCTTGCTGTATATTCTTGTTTGGGTCTGTATGGGTCTACATAACGATCAAGGACAGAGCACAACCATTAGAGGCGGCCAGTAGATGTAGCAGTTTCCAAAGCAGTTTCTGGATGCTACTTCTTTGATATGTTCTTGAGTTTCTGTGCTTCCTGTCAGAAACCTGGGAACTTCTGGGAACCTTTAGAAGAACATGAGGTTGCCTGCTGCTGCCAGGTAGGACTAAAGATCAGGTACGGCTTCCTCTAGCAAATTCTGACAAACTGTCACCTGTGCTTTATCAAATGCACCCCTTTTTTTTCCTGTCATTGACTCTCAAAGTAGGTAAAAATAATATCTACTTAGGTAATGTTTACTGGTGCTTAATGATTGAAGAATTATCTGAAAAAAAGGAAAAAAAAGAATGTTATTATAATTAAAAAAAATCAATGACACAGTGAATTATAGATGGGCTGTAAATGAAAAATTAGAAAGGAGAGTGTTCCTCCCCCCTCACTGGAGTATGCACATTACTTTGTTTAATCCTCAGCATTTAACCATAAAAATTTAATGTCTACAGATAAAATTATTTTACCAACTGAATGTGAACAAGTATCTCAAGTATTCTGAAAAGGAGTTAACTGCTCTACTAATTTCATGCTTTTTTAAAAAATTAGTATTTTATGACCTATAAGAAGCTTACAGTCTTGCTTTTGTTTCATGCATTCATGTTCTCTTTACTTAGAGAGGATATTTTTATAGGTAAAGTAACTTCCATTTCATGTCCTAAAAAAATTTAAAGATTACTTGTCAGTAATCAGTTGCTGGTTCATATAAGAACATGTTTGTCTGTTAGGTCAAATGCTTCAAAATTCAAGTAGTAATTACCTATATAACAGATAACTCTGTGTGAAGACTTGTTCTCTCTACAATAGAAAATGGTCAAAGCAATCTTCAACATACCATAAATCTCATTTCCACTGCTTTAGAAGTAAATGTTTGAAGAATATACAATTCTTCAAAACAATAAAAAGATTGTTGTGCTTATTCTACTGGAAGACATAGATATAGATGGAAACTCCAGGAAGAGAGTCAATATCTCAGTCTCAAAGAATAAAAGATGAAATGGGGATCCTTAGTTGTAGCTGGAATTCTTAATCCTTTCCTGTTTGTTGTTGAAATGAAGACCCTCTAAAGACAATCATAATGTGGGAAGATATGTCTGAGGAGATTATACACAACTCTAATGTCTTTGCAAACTGATAAAAGAAGGGCCTAATATGAGGCATGATTATCAAAAATCCATAGTGAGGATAAATAATGACAGAGAACCATTCAGCAAAATATAGGCACAGCTGTTTAAAAATTGGCATTTCCTATCCTCATCATACCAAGAGATGTCAGATTTTCTTAGGCAGCAGTTTGAAAGCCCTAAACAATCAGAGGTTGAAATATCAAGAGTTTAAATTATTTCCTGTCTTGAATGCTTTGATTGTCAAGCATTTCCAACGCAAACTATCTCAAGTAGCTGAGATAACCTTCACTGTATTTTCCTGAGAATTAAGCCAAGTGACACCAAAGAAGAGTTTGAAAAATAATTTTAAATTTTCACATGATTTAGAACCTGAGCATCTCTGAAGAGGTTTCCTTCTCTTGGAAGTAAACCTTGCTCAAGGTGAAGCTCTGTGCATCACCTGGGTCGGGGTAAAGATTTGGACTCCACACTTCTATGTGAGACTCAGAATCAAACAACCTCACCTCTGAAATTTGAACAAGATAATCAACACCAGCTTTTTTTGTCCAGTCAACGTTGGGGTTTTCTCTAATAAATTCGAGGGATCTCTCATTCGACACCTTATGTCACTTGCTTTCAGTCAGTAACTGTAAACCTGCTGGCATTTGACCTGATATCATATACATTTTATGATTCTATCTTGCATGCAATAAAATTGAAGTTATATAGTGAGTTTAGTAAAGTAGAAATCTATAGGTGAAAAACACCCAACTCCAACTATAAACTCCCTTTGCCAAAGAAGGAACACTGTCTATATATAGATTAGATATCAGAGAAAATACTTTAAAATACTTTGCTTTTTCTTAACGACATGCACTTGCAGCATACATAAAACACTATTTCCATTTTTCTCATTTTCAGCATTTCCTTTATTTTCATAATACTTAAAATAATTTAGCTTTCTCTGATACCTGTTGTAAAATTTGTACCACTTCATTAAGCTTATCCAACAACAGTGGCATAAATTTTAAGAGTTATAGTTCTGCCTTGTCTTTGTGGACAGAAGTACTTTCCGTTCAAAATACATAATGATTTCAGTGTGATGCTTCAGTTTTCTTTCATTTCTTTCTTGATACTTACTCAGATCACTACTTTCCTTGAGAAACTATTGCCAATCTGAAGATCCTAACCTGAAAACAGAAAGGAATGAATCCTCACCATAATGTTCCTTACTTAGAGGGGTTTCCCAAGTAATTTAAGAATAACCTAAGGAGATTTATTTTAATTTTTTTTTTTTTTAATTGAAGGGTAAACTGGAAACCATATAATGATAATTTGACATCTGTTCTCAGAACTTTCATATGAGATGTTCAAGTTCCATATACACAAAAATTAGTGAAGCAACTCAAGGTCATTGCTGCAGTGTGCAGATTTGATGGAGTGATAAACCTAGAAGAATAAACCTTAAATTCTCATTTCCAAATCCCATACCTGGGCTTTACAAAACTCAGATTATATAAAAGATAAAACTTAGGTGCCATGAGGATGAAGAGTAGTTGATTCCAGTGTCAAGGAATGTTGTTTTGAACTTCTAAATAATGCTTACAATTTTCTCTTTGAACATGGGCCATGCTCTATCCATTAAATTGCTGTAGCTTCTGCAGTTTCCAGCATAACTTTGTCAAGGCAATTCTTGTTTGACTTTTTTAATCTGTTCAACTTCTTCTTGGTTGTGCTACTAATATATTGCTTATTGAGGACATACCTACTTTAGCCTGTTATTGGGATATTGCACATTCCAGGTCATGATTTCAATAGAATAAGTAGGAAAATGAAATGAATTGTAAGGGCAAAAAACGAAACCAAACCAAAAAGAAAAAATCATCTCAAAAAACAAATAAGCACAAACAACAGCAACCAACAATAAACCCTAAACTCTCAAGTAATTTGGTGGATAGATTAACAGAATGTGTTTTTAGTAAAGTGTCATGTTCCCTGGGATAGAGAAGAATAACCTATCCTTTAGTTAATTCACTACATGTTTCCTTTCTATGGCAAATTCTGTCAATTTCATATTTTTCAGAGTTTGACATGATTCTAATAGTATATATTCATATATAAAAAAATAAATTTTCTCCTTCTCCTTTGGCTTTTTCCTTTGAGTAGAAAAAGAGAGTGAGAAGGCAGGGACAGGGAAGAAACCCTCAAAAATCACAGGATGGAAATTCAAATTACAGATAGAAAAAATAAAAATATGAAGGAAGAGGATACCTTTTGCATCTTTTTATCACTTTGTTTATGTTTTCACTTGAACAACAACTTTATAGTTTACTTCCTCTGCTTTTTATCTGAATTGAATCTGTGATAGCAACAAGGCTAAATGATTTGTGTTCTTATCAAGAATATGAGGATAAGAGAATAAGAATAGAAAAAAATAGATAATAAAATAAAACAAAAAACCTGATAGAATAGAAGATCATAAGTTTGGAAATACTAGTGCTTTTTCTCCTTACCTCTACAAAAATATCCAACAAACCAGTATTTTCTAGAATTTGTGCAAATTAGCATACTTGATTTCCAGCATACTGGTTAACTGCTTTTTTTTTTTTTTTTTACAGTGAAGCCATGAGAAATATAGATGAGAAATTACCTAATTGGAGTGTGGAGGGTAAAGGTTTGGGAAAGGTTTGTTAATAAGCCTGGTAAGGGTATGCATCGTTTATGAGTCTGTCCTAAAAGAAGTATGGCACTAAAGATACTAGGGGTGGTGACAGTTTGAGAAGTGTCAGATGACAAAATGGAGAAAAAAATAGCAAAACTAATTGCAGCTAGCAAATCTAACATGGTCATACTGCCTTGCTCAGGAGCTCGTTGAGGCTACCAACTACTATTTTCAAACCCCTAATGTATTTAATGTATCATAGACTTTAATGGGCATGTTAAAACTAATGTGAAAGAAAAACCTGAATTTTCTCCCCTAAATGGATGTTTTCTCCTAAGCAGCAGCTAAAGGAGTATAAGGAGAGGAGAAATGGATAAAAAAGACATCTCCAAAGTCACTAAAATGAATCTCTATGTATTGTAGTCTCTTGGTAGTTCAATAAAAATCTGTTTTCCTCTGTGCTTCATTTAAAATAAGCAAACTGAAAATGTCACATATTGAATGAGCTACATTGCTTAGACTGGTTAAAAAAAATTATGTGTGATAAAAAAGTGAAGGTGTCTTTCTGACAGGCAAATGCGTGTCAGAAACCATATGAGATTACCCAACTTTGGCACTATCCTTTGAGCTGGCTTGCTAATGATAATTCTAATTATATTTTTCACATCCAAGCAGGGAATATCCATTCCAGGCTAATTTGTCTTCTTTGAGTTGCAAACCCCTAGAGTATTCTAGTTTTAACACAGACTTAATTCATTCCAAAGTGCATACTTTATTTGGATATTGTGTATTTAATCGACTTCTGCAGTAGCCTGTATTTGAACAGATTGCAGTGGGGGGAAAAAAGCAAACTTCCTTCTGATTTTTTAAGTCTCTGAAATGGTTTTTGTTCAGTGTCTGACCTATAAAACATGTCAAAACTGAATAATTTATGTAACAAAACAAAGACAACAAGGTCAGAAGAGATGTATTATTTTTACAATAGAGAACGTTCAGGGACGTGATAGTATGTGAGACATGTTCCTGAATGTTAAGGAGGATTTTTTTTCTCCTTATTTTTCTTTGCAAGTAAATGAGCTCAAAGATGTGAAAAAAGACATTAAATTCCAGAAAAATTTAAACTTTTAGTACACAGTAGGTAGGACTGAATCGCTTTCTTTGCTCCTTGGGATTTTCTGTGGACCTCAGGGAAGGAATGTTCTAGGAGGTTGCCGTAGCAACACTGTACTTTAATAATTGCATTAGTCTGAAACTGAAAAACCCTCAAAATATTATAGAAAATCATACAGTGTCCACAAAAAGACCCAAATTTATCACCTGTAGAGAGGCAGCTTTTCCCTAGATCTTGGGTCTTCTTTTCAGACAGGATTTGGGTAGTTCCCTATCTGGGGAGGGGGGCAACATTCCATACTAATTAACATTCCATATTAATACATTCTTTATATGACCTCATTCTCAGGAAGATACGGCACAGAACTCAGGGGCCAAGTTCTCTTTCTTCAGCCTTACCTCCAAACCTACCACAGGGAAAGTGTGACAGTACAGAATTGCAGGAATGGCTTTCTCACTGCATGTGGAAGATAGAAATCTGAAGGGAAAAAAGATTCCACTTGTATAGAGGAAAGAGACATTGCAATCTCCTTTAGACTCTGATATTTCCAATGTTCCCTTGACATAGCATTGCAGGTAACTCAGAAATAATGTCATGGTGACCAGCAGCTGATGATGCAGGCATGTGATGCCAGGTTGTCATACTTCAGGGTCAGTCATCCTGAGCTCATAGGTCAATCCTGTTTTCACATAAATTAGTGTAAGATATTAATTTTTAATATTTCACTCAAAAATCATTCGCACATATTTACACAATTATCATTCTCAGATAAAAACACAGTTTATATGTGTGTCTATAATTTTACTGAAAAATTAAGATAGAATTAGAAACGCTTGCTTATAGAATTGTGTTTTGTTAATCAAACCATTCTGTCAACACCAAAAGCTTGCATTTCTTCATTTCATTCTGTCTTTTTGAGTCTTTTAGTGAAAAAGAAGCACAGTATTTTATTCTTCACAAGTTTTGTTCTCTTTCATTTTGCAAAAATTGGATTTTCCATCCTCTTTCCCGTTTGAAGTGAGGCATGGACTACAGGCAATGGAATATTTTCTCACCTGCTTTGTAAAACCATAAACGGTGATATCAGCAACGATGAAAATGAACCTCTGGAAACAGGGCTTGTTAGACTACCATTCACCATCAGCTAAAAGTCTAGATTCCTCTCAGTAAAAAAAAAAAATGTTATTGCCATGTTATATGTTAATGAAAAAATAGCTTAAAATCTTGTTATTGTGGGTTAAGGCTCTGGTTATATAATACAAGTTTTCATTAAATATAGATTGTGCTGATTGAAATTCTTTTTCAAGTGCTAGAGTCAGAAGCTAGAACATTTGATAGCAAATTTTGCTAGCCTTTTTGATTTGTTAAGAAGATAAATGCTATGACAGCTCAGGAAGATGTGTGAATCTTAATATTCACAAACAAGTAAGAAGCACCACTTTAAAATAAAACCTTGGTTAAATTCTGCACGTGCATGTTTGTGAATATGCAATTGAATTTTCAATCCTAACAAACTACCACTCAATTTTATTTTTTCTACTGGCCAATCATAAATATGTTTGCTCGTAGTTATTTTCCAGAAATAGCTGCCACAGGAATTGAAGTATTTTATTTGCAAATACAATATATAAGTTGTACGTATGTATATAGACTAGTGTTTTTAGGTCAGAATCAAACAGAATTCTTCATGATTCAAGTCAACATGAGGAGTTTAAGAAATAAAAACTTCTTGTAGCATCAGAAGAATTGGAAGCAGGGATATAGACCAACCTAAAGAAAATAGTGTGGGAATGTTTTTTAAAAGGTCATCTATTTAATCCCTCTATGTAATGTATATTTAAATCTTGCCTACATTTTTATGAGAGTTAATTAAGCTCTCCAGGTTATATAAGAACCACAGGACAATAAAATCTAAAATATCTAAATGTAATATCTGAAATGTTCATTCTATATACATACTATATATTTTATATATTAGGATAGAATATCTAGAAGTTTTATTTCTTTTCTCTTCACGTAGATAACTACACGTAGGAATCCAATTAATTTTATAAGAATATTCACACATATTTTTTTCTAATGTACAAATATCCTCATTGTTGCATCTTCAATTTTCAAATCCTACTTTGGCATCATCAGGGAGAAATCATTTGAATTTCTGATTTAATGTTCTCTGAGTTTTAGACCTTTGCGGATTCCAGTGTTATTGCCACATATTCAAGAAAACCTTTCTTTCTGAAAACGTGCATTGCATTAGCATTGCCATCAAGTGAAATAATGAACTCTAGAAACCCAGGAGTATTGAGGGAGTTTTTCAACACCAAAAACTTGGAGAGAGCAGATAACAATACAGCTAAATCTCACTTTTTTGTTCTAAACTGTACTTTACTTTAGATTGATGACACATAAACCTATTTTCGAGGTAAATTATTCATATAGTTTGAGCTTATGCTGAAGTAGTCTGGCGGGAAAGGAAACATTTCTGAGTCTTGAATAGAATTTGTATAGCTATTATAACTCTAGATAGTGAATTCCCTGTTTAATTAAGTGTGTGTGTATTCCAGAGATGCACAGAGCCGCAGATCCACAAGGACTTGCCCGCCTTCACTCATAAGGGTGGCACACAGGAATCTTCAAGGTGCAAATTTAGATAAAGACTCTGTGAACAGACTGCTGGGAGTAAAGGGTTAAAATCCCAAGATTTGGTGGGAAAGAGGGAATAGTTTTGCTCAAACTGAACTTGCACCTTGCTGATAAAAATGTCAGTGGGGGAAAACTCCCTTTAACATGCCTAGTGTTGCTCATCCTCTGCCTCTTTTGAGAAGTGGAATCCCCATGTACAGATAACACGGTCTCACAGGCAGGCTTGAGCCTCGTGCTGGGAGAGAGATGCCAGAAGCGCAGCTTTGAGATGAAGTGGGGGTGCACACAGCTCTTTGATATATCGGGGCAGGCAGTACCCCCATCCCCAGGATGAGCTGAGCCTGACGGGCCCGGTGGCCCCGTGTCTGTGCCGCCCAGTGGTGTCGGTGCGGTAAGGGAATAAACCTACTGCAGGCATTTCAGCTGCGCCTTGGTGGTCGTCTTGGTTACCTGAATGTGTTGATTCACGCACAGACATCCTTAGCTGAATTCTTCCTTTCGTCTGTTTCCCCTTATGTCCAAATAAACACTGTAAATAACATGTATATGAAGATTTGAAGTATGCCCTTAGCTTTTCGATGCCATGGAGAATGTTTAATAGTGTGGTTAAAACCATGTTTTCTTAGAGAAAAACTGTGGGTGCAATGATCTTGCAATATTTACAGTCAAGGCACAGATAGAAAATCAAAATCAGGCTACTGATTATATGTCATATATACACATTTAGTGCCCTCTAATAGTAATACTCTTAATAGTTTTGAAGGAAGTTTATATAATAGAAATGATCTACTGGAAATGTGAAAGTGGTCATTTCCATCCAAATGCAATGGAATAAGATATGATAGCTCTCTTCAGTGTTTGATGAATCAAGTAGATTTTGAAATATTAAACCACATCCGTTTCTTGTGTAAGAAAACTAAATTCAATACTAATACATGGGAAATTCCAATCATCTGGCTATTACAGCATAGGTAATTATTTCCTTTTTTCATATAGGGTTACAATAGCAGCAAATCTTGAACCAAATTGTTGTGAGACATTTTCCCACTTGTTTCTTGACCAAGGCTAAACTTGTTTAAGATGAATGCAGAACTTGCTCTGCTGGGTTTTTTTTGCCGGTTTTTCTTTCCTTAATTTCTGATTCACACCCTGGAAATATGACTCAAATTTTGATTGAGTTCCAAGGGAAACAGGCAGCCTTTTTGAATCCTCAGGTTAGTAAATCAATATACCAGCTCTTCTCTACAGGACGACCATATAGAAAGAAATAATCTATAGGCATAGATATAATTATCCGAGTACCTGCTGATATCTGGAATCCTTTGCCTTAATCAGCTCATATGACAGGAGAATTTCAATGTGTTACTGTCTGCATATCTCCTCTTGGCAATGGCAGTGAGTTTAGGCTTCAAACTGATTTGTTTGGGTCTTGCAGCTGCCTTTGATACAATTAGCCATGAAGCGTTACTGATATACTGTTTTGTAAAGTATGCCAGGAATAGACAAAATGGTGCTCTGTTCTTTCATTCTGAGGAGATGAGAACAGCCGACCAGAGAGACGTCCACACTAACACTGATTTTAAAGTGGAACGGTAATGCTATCACGAATTCATACTTATGGTAGTAGTAAGACTAAGCTCGTATTTTGTTGAATTGAATTGATATTGGGAAATGAATAACAAGGTAGAACATAAGTTCAAGGTACTAGAGGCCTGTCTGTCTGAACTGCCAGTGCTTCACGGGAGTTTTAATTGTGGTGTCTTTACCTTCATTTTCTATTCTGAGCCTATGATTCTGGCTTCTTTGCTATGCAGCTGGTTGCAGACATAGAAGAGGAAGATGAGTAACAGAGCATTATATTTAAAGCTCCAGAACAGCTTAGATTTGGTATGAAACTATCTTGAATAGAAATACCTCTGTTTGACATACAGTAACATATGAGTTCTAGATTATTCAACTCTGGAGGAAGAAAATTACCAAATTCAAATATGAATATTTACAGTTTTACAGGCAACAGTGTATCTCCTCAAAAGAAAACCAAAAAGAGAAAAGAAAAAAATGGGCATAAAATTTCCAGCCAGATATGCTCTTATTACTTCAACTACTTGTCTCAGCTTGTACATTTTATCTGGTCTTTTTTATGTTTGATTGACAATGCATTACTGAGATTGGAGGAATGATATGAGAGGATGACTTAAAAAGAATGTTCACCAAGTGCAAGAAAAAGCAGTATAACTGCTATATATTGTGACCAGTTTGCAGGTTGTTCATGACTGCAACTTAATGTGTTGAGATTAATCTGCCTATTCATGAATGCATTAAGGTCTGGTTACCTTAGGGGCTGATGCTTTTCTCCAGGCAGATGAGCTCGTTTGAAATATTAAAGTTAAAACATTCTGAGAAAATTCTGATGAAACTAGAAGTGATAAAGTCAAAAGGCTATTAAATGAAGTTTGAAATGTTCTGTAGAGTTTAAACAGCAATATAGAAGAGAAAAATTGAGAAAAATATCTTTAAAAATCTTTAGAACATTTTGTATTAGGAAGACATATACCTCTATAATTTTAAAAGATTCTTTTTTACTCTTAGCTTTTAAGCAGACTGGTAGCAGGATATTCTCTGCATGAGGTCTTTGTTTCCTAGCTCAATAATCTGATATTCAAATCAAATCACATTTAAACACCTAATTGATCAAACTTGTTTCATTTGGAAGGAAGTGAAAGGAATATAGATGCAGGACAGTTCTGAGTTTAAAGAAATTTAGAAGAACTTTTCATAAAGCATGGTTTTGAACATTCGACGTAACAATTTACAGGTTGTAGAGGTAGCACACTTCCCAGCTCAGTAGTAGATAAATGAAAGAAAGTCTTTCTGAGCTGGTATATGTCCATATGAGTTTCTCAGAGAAATACTATATATATATTAGAATTACTGATTTGTGTTAATGAAAGAATATAATGTTTTACCATAAGTCAAAATCCATAATGCAATCTTTAAGTTACAAAATGGTTAAACAAATAATATTTTACTATGTTTGCTTTAATTCTCTTGAATGGCTACATTCTTCCTATCTTTGTTTTCTTTGACATTCTGAGTCTATTATATCATCACTGGAATGATAGACAGTAGTACTATAGATCTTCAGAAAAGGTGGAAAATTACTCAGCTATTTGGTCACAGTAGGAAAAAAGAACTTTTCAGGTCAATTCTGAGAACACCTTGCTTTTAAATAAGGAAAGCATTGATTAAAAAGAGAACAAATACCATCCAAACAATCCAGAAATACTGGGATGGATTCAAAGGAGGTTCTAGACAAACAGAGGAAACAAAGAAAACTACAGCTGGGAACCTATTGGACTGGAGATAATACAAACAGCAGGAGAAGAGAGAAGGAAAACATGTAAGGGGAAAATAAAATATTAAAAAGGAGAAACATAAAAGTGACTATGAAACAAGTAGATGATGCAGAATATTTGACATGGAGGGGCAGGATCTGAAGAAACTTCTGAAAGGTTAGGCTTAACCGCCTTCCAAGGCAAAGTTTGCCTTGTAAGATATTAACTTAGAGGGATGTCTAGGCAACTCCAAAACCAAAAGGAAAACAAACAAAAAAACCTGCAACATAAACCAGAATAAAACTGAAAAATAGTTTTTTAAGAGGTAAAGCTGGAGTATAAATTTTTAAGGTTTAATATGATTTTAGTGTAACTCTGCTATTAATTCTACTAGTTTGTGCTTTTAGAAAAACAATATATCAAGCCAGTTGTGATTAATTCTCTCTACTATTTTTTTCTTTAATTTTTTTACTGTAGCAGTATACTTACATTTCTGGATCAAAAAGAAGGATAAAAAGCATAGGTATGTCAATATTTAATTTGACTTATTTTCTACTTTACTCATCTCCTCCGGTTTTGTAGAGAAAGATATATTTTCTATATACACTATGACAAGAATAACTGTATGGCTATAGGTTATTTTCTTCTGAAACACATTAGAGACTGCAGCAATATATGGTGGTATGACTCCTTACTCATGTCTTAATTTTATAGACATGACAAACCAATCCTAGTAGGATTGAGTAATAGTGTTTCAATTAAAAGTTATACTAAGAAATGCTATTGTTTCTGTCTTTACTGTAATCTCTTGTATGATGTGAACAAGAGTAAGGCATTAAGAAATATTTCAAGGGATTTTGATATTCTGCAATATATATTCCAGTTCTTCACTTTAACTAACATGATTTGTTAGTCATTTGACTTAAAGTAGTCATCTGCAGTTAGGGCAACCACTTTTCTCATTATAGACAATTGCATTTCATTTCAACTGCGTTTTATCTCAATTCAGTTGACTACTCAAATATGATTTTCTAATTCACCTTTTATAGAATTAGAGATACTTCAATATGTCAAAAGGCATAGGCTTTATCTGAAATAATTTCATTCTCAGATGCTTATGTGAAGAATTATTCCTTTTCACAAGAAAAGTCTTTACAAGACTGAAGAAGGTCAGCAAGTCTCATTTTTCTTCATCCATTTTTTCAGAGTTCTTCACTCACTGCTTCATGTAACTGTCACACACAAGTATCTAGCAACATGATTATCAAGGTTCTTACTTTCTTTTCATTTCACAACTGTACTCATAACAAAATCTTCATCAAACATCAGACAGTTCTCTATGGACTGAGTATGATACAGAAAGGAAAGGCACCGAAAGCCTATGAAGAAATTCAGGTCTATCACATTACTTCTCCCCCAAGGAACAGCCTCATTTTGTCGGTAATACTGGAGAAGAAAGACTATTTTATTGCAGTCTGTCTAAGTTTACATGATCTTTATGTAAGAGGACACTGCCATCTTTCCTAATCAAGTCCACCTCACTATCATCGTTTGACTCCAGTTTCTCTTTACTACCTACTCCTGACTCCGCATTAGCTGGTATCATGCCTGATAGCTAGGGTTTGCCTACATTATGCCTTGCTCTCCCCTATTGTGAATCTAAATTTTCCACTAAATTCTCACTATGTCTCAGCAATCTCTGCTTAATCCTTCCAATGACTACTCAACATAAATATGGATTTCATAGGAAAAAAATATTTGCCTTTCCTATAATCTCCACTTAAGTTGGTACTGAGAAAAAAATCAGGACAAGCTTGTATGTTACTGTTGTCATTATTAGTCTTAATTTTGGAGAGTCTTCTGACACAGTCTTGCACTGATTAGAAATAAAATGCATGTAGAATGGTTAAACCAAGTAGAGATTGAAGTTCTGGATTAAACGATGAAGCAATTACAGCTATTTTCAATTTCAGGCTTTCAAATAAAGTAGCTCTGAATAGAAATGTTCGTTTACTCAAGGTGGTTTTACAAAGGTGTTTTTTCTACAGGGACTGCTGACACCAGGTAAGTGATTTTCTTAATGGCTGTGATATAGGAGTCATATAGGTGTATCAGTGATAAAATTCCAAGAACTGCAGCTAACCTCCAAAACCAGTAGCAACTTCCCTACAAAACAGCCAACAGGAAATTATGACATCTACTTTAAGTCTCAAGGTGGACCTTTCCTTGCAAAAACACTCCTTGCCTCTCACCACAGGAAAGATGTGGGGGATATGAGCTTCCTCTTCGACCAGTTCTCCTTCATTCACTATCTGCTCATGGGGGAGCTTGTAAGTCAAACATCTATTAAAAATGAGACAGAAAAATTATTTTCAGGAAGATAGTGAAAAAAAAAAAAACAGACAAAAAAATCCAAACAAATATTAACTGCTTGATTTGCATAAAGGCAGTGTTTGCAATATACTCAGTAAATTGTACTGCAAGGGAAAACAGCTGACACTATTATGGGACAATATATTTTGTAGGAAAACAGACTTTTCCATGTCAAAATGTATAAGCAGCAGTAAGCAAATCAAATAAACCTCCTGAAATTCATACAAGCAATAGCAAAACGTCTGTCTTCACAGGCAGTATTTTCATGTTTTTTTCAGTAAAACACTTCACTATTTGCACAGAGATACTGGTGGTTATGAATGTTTTAAAGGCAGTTTACTTACTACAGCTTAATTTTATGTTAAGAAAGGTGCACAGTCCGTGATTAAAGTTGTTTCTTCTCTGTTCACTATCTTGCATCTTTATACCTCAACCTTGTAAGAAAATTACAATTTCCTCTTTGTTAATTTTAAAAAGTTTTTAAAAGTTCTTGTTGATATTGGCAGTTGCAATCTAATAGATTTGTATATTTGAGACCTAAAAAGATGCACAGTTTTCCAGGCTGAATTAATTAAAATGTATGGGTTTAAATAAAAAAAAAAAATTACCAATTATCAACCTTTAATTTTGAAATTAGAAATCTGCCTGTATGAGATGGAATATTTCTTACTTCACATGATCTAAATGCAAAATCAGGAAAAAACAAGTACTTCAAACATAGTACATTCCTTTGCTCTGTTCTCTGGGCATTAGCCATACTCGAAATTGTGAAAGAAAATTATGTAGATAGTAAAGCCAGGAATACTGGAAAAGAAGATAATAAGAGCTTATATCTGTGACAGTTAAAGCTGCTGACTCAAGATTTAACAAGTGTCTTATCTACCTTACTGCTTACTCAGTATTGAATTTTATATATGAATTTTTTTTCACCATTTATCTTTTTAGTTATTAGGCAAAATTGCCTGTTTATACTGAGTGACAAAAGCTCAATTTCTTTTATTAATTTCAGTACTTCTAACCTGCCAGGTTTAAGGGTTACAGACTAACATATTTCTCAGAAGAACATTACTTTCCCCTCCTTATCTCGAGAAAAGAGAGGTGTCTGTCTCAGTTTTCATATTTCCAGGTTTTAAAAGACCTCTGCTCATTTTGAGATAATCTAACAAATGTTGAAGGTATCCATCTTTGCTGAGAAATTTTTGATTAATCTGGAGGATACAGCCTTACAGCTGCTGCTCCATTATAGCGCCTGTCATTTCTTTCCTTGCACCAAGTTTGTACCAAAGAAATTGTATTGTGCATCACTTGGTTTTCCTTTAGTATTATTTGTATTATTAGTATTATTAGTATTATTAGTATTTTTTACTGTTACTATTATATCTAACTTTGGTTTAAGTCATTAAGCTAGTCTTATCTCAACATAGAGTTTTTACTTTGATCCTCCTTCCCATTCCATTGTGTGAGGATGAAGAGAGAGGCTAAAGGGAATCAGTTTGTGAGAGACAGTGGTTCGCCTACGGCTGCTCATGGGAGTGCACTTCACCTATGTTACTTGTCTACTAGACAGCCAAAATTGGCAAACTGTCTCACTGTTAGCTTTAAAGAAAGTTCTGTGGAATGATAACATTTGTTCAAAGGGGTAAAGATGGGAGCCACCTGCAAAGAATGAACAGAAGCCTTATAAGACTGAGTGTTGTAGCAATGAAACAGCTAAAAAAGGCTCAGTATAGAAAATCATAAAGTGATACCAAAAGCAACCAGTTAATCTGTAAAGGAGAAGGATCTGAATTCATAGCAAAAGACATAAAACCTTGGGATTATGATGCATATTTCCACGAAAATAAAGTCTCAGTACTTACCAGTGGATGAAAAATGCCCTTGAATATTTTAAAATATTAGGAAATAAAAGGAGAGAAAGAAAAATAGTAAAATCACTATGTAAATCTGTGTTTTTCCCTAACATTGAATACAACGCGCAGGACTGGTCTTCTTATCCCCAAAATGTACTCAATAGACTGAGAAAGATTCAGAGAAAGACAAAAGTATTTAAAAGCATAAAAAGCCCTACATATAATAGTTGAGAAAACATTCTCTGTAGCCTGGACAGGACACCACATAAAGAAAATGCCTAAAAAATGGTCATGGAGAACATGAATAGGAAATTATTGTTTGCTGTCACTCCTATTACAGAAATAAGAGATTACTACGTGGATGTAGTAGAGATTGCTACATGGACATAGTAAAAGCCAAAGTCAAACCAAATAAAAGAACTTAGTTCTTAACAGGAAAAATAACAGGTCTTTTGAATTTCAGACCATCAGTTATTGTGCACCTAAAAATATCTGTGATCTACCTAAAAATATCTGTGATCTACCTAAAAATATCTGTGATTCTAAAGAAAAGAAGATACAAAGAAGTTAAAGAAGTCACATTAGGTTTAGAAAATCCACAAAGCAGAATATAATTGATGACAGGAGAGTGACAGAGGGAGCATAATTTGTTTGACTTATTCCTGCCTTGGTGTAGCTCATGGCCACTGTCTAAGACAAAACCCTTGGCCTGAGCCCGTATGGCTTTCTTATGAATATCCCACAGAACCAGACCTACTTACCAAGTCTACCAAGTCTGCACACTTACCACAGATCTGTTCTAGTCACCTCGACCTTTCATCTTCCACAGATGCAGTTCTTCCCACTGTACATTCCCACATTGACTTGTTTTGTCAATATAGGGAATGGAAGCTGTGTACGACATGGAACACTCGAGGCTGAAGTGAAAACTCAAAAGTCTGAGTAAAGTTTTTATTTTAATTGCTTCTCAATGTAGAATCCTACTCCTCAGTTGCATCAGTACGTAATAAATACAAGCAAGCATTAAATGCAGTGGAATCCTGATAAACTGGAAAATCTAAGAACCTCTAGATATCGACTTCATGCTGGACCTTTGAATTTTGGACTAGAGATCTCCAGCATATTGAAGACTTTTTATCTCATTTAACTACTGTTACTCTAGTCAGCTTTTCAACAGTTTCCTAGCACTAAGTTTACTTAGGACTAAAAAACTATGTGATTATCCTGCTTTCAGGGATTTGCCTCTACAAAGTTAGCAGCCACTGACAGCATTCCATCAATCTCTCTGGAAGTTTCTCAGTCTTCCGTTCACTGCTGGTTTATGAGACAGCCATCTCTCACTCCTTTTGATTTCTTTCCACGGGCTTGTTCTCCTATCCTGGATGAATGATAGGAAAGACAAATTTCCAATGTTTTCAAACCAAGACTTTCCACTACACCTCATAATTTTCTGTCTGGTGGTCAAAAGAATGAGCCACCAAAGTACACACTGCATATTCTCTGATATATGCTGGTCTATTGGAGGGAAAAAGATATGTTTTTTTAATGTAATCACGTAAAGGAGAATTTTTCTATTTAAAATGAATAAATAAACACATTTGGTAAATTTGTCTCTGTATACAAGTGGGAAATAGGCTTTATGGATATTATTGAAGAATAAACTACTCTGCATACTTGTGACTATTTGCCCAGCAGGTACTTCAGACTGACATCCACATCAGTGATGATGATTGATATTGCTGACAAAAAAGTGGATGTTTTTAATATGCCTTGTTTCTTTCTCTTAAATGAAAGATTTTTGAGAGCTTCAACATTCTAGAAACTTGAAACTTGTCACAGAAACTTGTCACAAAAACTTGTCTAAAATACTACATGTACAGGTGGAATTCTGCAAGCTATTTTCCTTAAAAAGTACACGGATACGAGTTGAATGGAAAATTCTTGGGATCTACCTCAAAATTATCCATAGCAAGTTTTAAATTACAATGCACTTAAACCTGAGTTTTTTCTATGACACTGTTCATTTACTTGCACAAAAGAAGTTGTTAATTCTTAAGTGAATAGGCAAGTGCTTTTTTAGACTGGCAATGTTGCTCATCATAGATGTTAAGGGCTGTAATGCCCTTCTGAAGATGTTCATCAGCAAATCTTCAGGAAAATATATGTGCCTATGCTCATTCTTTCCATAGTCCTCAGAACTGAGAAAAGAATTCTGGACTCTTTCCAAAACAGAGAAAAATTTCCTCATTTTTTACACCCTTTCCATGTTTATTAATTTCATATGATATATGAAAATTATCTTTCTGGAACAATTCTTCAGTAGAAAGGGATTATTTTGATATCAAAAACACACACACAATCTTGCGCAATTTATTTTTAATAGAACAGACTTAGAGAAAACCTGAAACTTTGCAAGTAGTTTTATGTGAATGAAAGATCAATCTGCTTTCAAGCAGAGAAAGAAAATTGCTAAGTGTTTTTCTACTATTTTTTTTTTTTAAATTTCCCCTTCAGGTCTGTATAACATGAGGGTATTCTTAAAGCCTTCTGAGAGAGTTTTCTTCCCAAACCCAGGGACTTTATATAGAGAAGGAAATATATATTTTCTTTTCCTGTAGATTATGAGATATAAACAGTCCTGATCAAAACTCATTATCCAGCCTTGAACTCCATTTGAATTAGAGTCACCAAATGTTTATTATCTTCAATTATTATGACATATGTTAAAAATATAACAGAAATTATTTATGCTGACAAGTTAATGTTGTGAGGAAAAATTACTGAAACTTCAAAAAGGACACCTGAGATTTATTCCATTTGGTGTGGGCAGTTCTATACAGACATAAGAATTCCAATGATAAATACAGCCAGTTCTAATGATGAAGTCTTCCAGAAGAATATTATGATTTAATATAAAAAAATATACTCACTGAGGTTATGTCTAACAGCTATAAAACAGACTATTTAAAAACAAGAATATTAAAAAGTCTGGATAATATAATGAATTGATGGCACGCTAACCAAATGACCTAGGCAAACCAGAAAAACAATTACCTTCAAATAAAATGAAGTGAGATTTTTTTTTCTGTGATCTTACTCTAGTTTTAAAGATTGAACTAATTAGAATTGTGGTTTCATATTTTATGTTGCTTAGGGCAAATCCTACCCTCTACAAATATAAAGTACTGACAAGTGGGATGGAGTTGAGGGAATGCATAAATGAACTAATAAGGTAGCAATAACTATTTTCTTAGAATCTAGATTGGGTGTTTTATTCTGTGTTCATGGTGTTGATTACCTCTTCTTTTCCTTTCATTTGTGGACAAACAATAATTAACAATTTGAAACAGTCTTTTAGCATAACAACATGCAGTCCTTTCCACAGCTTTACTTTTTGAGTTTTTTTTTTTAACCAAAACAGTTTAAAAATAATATTTAAGAGGATTCCCCACAGTTAAATGCATCAAAAAACTTGTGTACCTCTTTAAATTTAACCCAAATGTCTCAACAGATGCTGCTCTTCCAGTCTCAATAGGGAGCAGATTCCACAATCAGGGAGTATAATTACAGAGAGCTCTAGCTCCTGCTGTCTCAAAGTTACACTTAGGGCACGCTGAATTGCCTGCCAGTTTCAGTCTTCAATGGCTGACTGAGGCCTTTGGTAATAAAAGATCAGTCAAGAGTACATTATGATACTTCACAAGATGCTCACAGCTTTGTAGAATTTATAATATGGAGAGACATATGCCAGCTTTGTACACTGCTGAACAGTTAAAACCAAATACAACAAGAGTAGGAAATAAATATAATATGAGTTTGTAACCAGAAAAGTGTGTATTTGTCATCACACAAGTAAGGTAATACATCTGCTATAAAGCATAAAGTGACAAGCAATGGAAAACAGTGGCTTTAATTCAACAGTTTTTGTCAGACCCGGATCATAACTAGGAGGAGTCTTCAGTTACAAATGGGATGCCAAGGAATATTTTTCTTCCACGTGTGATATGATATTAAAAACAAATTTAAAAAAAGAAAATACAAAAATTGTAG
>WBMY01007374.1:49686-117167 GCA_013397315.1 Donacobius atricapilla | reverse complement strand
TGTATTGAGATTTTCTTTTTTTTTTTTTTTTGTATTAGTTTTCTTCAGAAAAATGTAATAAGAAAAATGAAATAGGTGAGGAAGAATGAGTCTAAAATGAATCAAAGAAATAAATAACGCTTTCTGGCTAGAGAACATCTGATGTTCTTGTTTTTTTCTGCACACAAATATTGAGACTTAGCAGTTAACTGCAACAATTCAGAAGAATCACTGATATGTTAAATAACACAGAATGAAGGAGGAGGACAATTTTGAATTAGAATCATTAGAAATTAAAAATTTCAAAAGTTTTTTTTTTGTGTGTGTAGGCACCTTCTACTTATAATCTCAAATTCAAAATTCTTTTTCCAAAGCCAAAAATTTTCAACTATATACGTAGAGAACACCTAATTTGTCTGGAATGTGTGATAACTTGTGGAATTAAGAGAATACATACTTATTTCACAAAAGTTGTATGACAGGAAACCAAATTATAGTGACAGGGGTTACTAACATTAAAAACAACATTTTCAAATTTCAGTACACTTCAGCCACATCTGACCATTTTTTTTTATCTTTTGTATTCCCCTTCTAAGCTAAAACATAGAATTTTATCTCATTTGTTCCTGAGACAAATAATCAAATAACATCTGAAAAGTCTTCTGCATTATTTACAGTGTGAATTTAATTTTTACTAATATGGGAACAATTTGAATAAGGAAAATTCATATGAGATTAATAATTATATTCTATTTGTATTCAAATTTTACATTCTTGAACTAATTTACTTTATTTCTTGTCCCTTCTTTCCTTGTAAAGAAGCTTTTGTGATTTAAAACACATTACACAATATCTTGGGCCCCAAGGAACTCCCAGCCTGAGCAAATACAATTGTATGATAAGCTCTTAAAGAATATCTATCTATCTATCTATCTATCTATCTAGAGAGATAGATATGTATGTATGTATGTATATATATATAAAATAGCACTTTGATTCTCTCAGAGGAAATTGGATGGTAGCATTGAGCCGAACTAACAAAAGGCAGAGGTATACGTGCTAAGTACATAATCACCTTTTGTTTTAAAGCTTTCCTCAGTATTTACCACTCATCTTCAGATTCTTCACTGACATAAAACTTTCTTCTCACTCATTTTCACTGTTGGAATAGGTGAATAAATTGTTTTCCAAGATGCATTGGCCAGTGCTATATGGTGAGATCCTTGCATTGCATAAAGTGTTCCCATACAGGGACAAGGAAAGACGCAAGACTCAGAACAATTCCACTGTGGAGATTAACCCTCTCCTTGCAAACCCCTCTGAATCCATCTCAGAAATGAATCAGTCCTTTACTAAAATTTTACATTTTTCTCAAAATTCTCCCTAGTGTAAAATACATACAAAATTGGGGCTGGCTGTTCACTTGAGGGCACAAAGCCGTCGCATTTGCTGGAGCCATTCCCTAGGTGCATTCACAGATGGTGACTACTCCATCACAGACACCCGCTGCAAAGTAGGCTGCTGTAACAAATATACATCACTGGAAGAGAAAAAAAACATGGTAGAAATGCTAGTTTTACTATCCTTGCATTACTACTTTAAATAAAAAAATCAAGCATTCTAGGTTAATCAGTTTCATGTGCTGTGCAGCCAGTCGCAAGAAGAAAAATTATTCTTCCAATTATTCAAGTGTTACATTTTGGCTATGTATGTTGCATACTTGTGAATTAAGTAAACTACATTTAAATTCACTAATTTTGCAGTTTCAAAAATGTCATGAACTATCAAATTATCTTGGATTTTTCAAAATCTTGAATATTTGAGAATTAATCTTGGGGGGGGGCAGGTTGATTTGGATCTTTGTGTTTTGTTTGTTTTGTTAAATGCACTGATTTTTTTTTTTTCCCCATGAATTGTTAATCAATTAATCAAGAGTGGAAAACAGGAATTTACCTGTATTGCAACACCATCCAATTAATGCCATGTTATACATTGTAGGTTCTTTTTATCAACACTGTATGGAATTATGCAAGCAATCAAATGAATTTTCCATCTTTTCCTAAATCATTGATGGAAAAAAACTCTCTTTTATGTCTTTTAATGCTTTAAAGGACTTCAATTCCTGTTTTAATATATGAATGTTCTGAGCACATTTGCATGTGGGTACATGTTCATGTATAGCGTTCCATATAAAATCTCAGTCAATAGAAAATTGTAAATGGTTGTCTGTCTATCCTTGCTCAATAACAATTCAAATTTGTTTAGCTCTTCTAGATGGAAAAAAATATCATACCAGCCAGCTTCAGCTGCTTAAATGCAGTATAAGCATGTATACACCAGGCCAGTTAAAGGGAAATCATGTCATTTACCCCTTCCTCATAAAGTCTTTTGTTAAGGAATGTAAAAGCAAATTTGAAGTAGTCACTGAATTTATGGTCTGAGAAAGCCGCTTTAGGTGGCCCTACTTGGAGCAGTGGGGTTGGAATGTGTGATCTCCAGAGGTGCCTTCGAACCTCAGCTATCCTGTGGATCTGTGATGCAGCGCTTTCAGTGCAGAGGTCTGGTTGTTAGGCTAGATAGTCCTGGGAATCCAGATAAGGCCTCATTAACACTGAGGAGTGGGGAAGGATCACCTGTCTTGGTCTGCTGGCAACACTCTTGCTCACACAACTAGGATGTTGTTGGCCTTTTTTTGCTGTGAGGGTGTATTGCTGATTCATGGTAAGATAGCTGTCTACCAGTACCCCAAGACTTTTCTCTGCAAAGATGCTCCTCAGCCCGTTGTCCCCCATTGTTTAGAGGTTCCTGAAGTTATTTTTTTATGAGTTTGCCTTTCCCTTTGTTGAGCTTCAAGAGGTTTCTGTCTGCCTCTTTCTCTAGTCTGTCAAGGTCTCTCTGAATAGCAATGCAACCATCTGGTGTATCACAGTCTGTGACTCTCTGTTTATATAAATGCTCATTATAGTGAAAAATCTTTATGGCTCATGAAGACAGAATATAGAAAATAATTTCAGAAACAGACAGTTAATTATACTGGAATCTAAATTTATCTCATTTACATAGTCATATATGAAAAGGGTCTGAGCTGAAGTCAACGGTATATTCACATACAGTCATCTGCATAATCAAAGATTTAGTTAAACCAGACAAAGAAAAAAACTGAGTTTTAAAATATATTCCATAATGTCTGATTTTCTAACGAATGCTGCACGATCACTCATTCATGTGCCAACTTTCAAGGGATGGCTGCACTGCATTAATAGAATGAAGATTTGCAATTCACTGGCAGGGAAGTGTTCATGTAAAACATGTGTTTAATAGACATATTGTGTAAACAAACCCAGCGAACTAATCCATGATAGTCAAGGATGTTCAGTCTGTAAGTTGCTATCAGTATTCTAGACAATCTAAACAGAGATATTCCAGTTGAAATACATGAGCTCTAATTGTAAGGACACTACAGGCTCTTCAAAAGAGGAAGTAAGTTCAGCTTCACTTGTGAGCTCTTCAGGATGGATACTTATGTAATATGTTTCCCAGCACGTGGAAGTCTCTGTTCCATAGCAACCACACAGTTCTGTTTCTCTTCTACACAAATAAATAAAGCTAAAGATGTATTCTTACTGAGATGAGGACACTTCTTTTCTATCTTTGAAATGAATATACAAATACTCTTTGATTATAAAGTCAGAATCTCCCAAGTAACCATTATTATTTTCTCCTCATACACAATCTCAAACTATACTATTAACCTAGTCATCTTTTAGCTTCTTTTTTTGAGTAAATTTATTAAACTAAATGCCTTTTATTTCTATGGTATTTTAAATGACTTATTGTTTACTGCCTGCTATCTTTTTCCCTTCTCAAAGTCAATAAAACAGATTAAACTTTTTCATGGACATTTGTTTATAATAGCTAGTTTTTCCTTGACTCCTTGCAAAAGAATCCCTTAGAAATCATAAGTGAAACTTCATCACTGAAAAATCATCCTTGCCGTGGGTTTTACACCTGTTTTTCTATGTTTTCCCGTTACATTTAGGACCATCTTCACTGAGTTTTGTCAGTCAACTTTATGCTTCCAGACATAAAATTCTCACACCACTCATCATCACCAGCTCGCTCCCTCATCTCCTATAAGTGCTCCATGTGAACATTCAGTTTTTTCGTGGCCATATATGTCCATGAGTAACCTATGCCGTTTTTACTACTGGCAGATATTTTCTACCTAAGCCTATTTGCAACTCACATAACCCTTCAAATCTCTAAACCAGCCAGGAGTAAGAAAAATGAGACATCGTATGACAGAGAGATATATTGAAAACAAGGCACTTAAGCTTAGGTGTTTGCAGTTTTAAGCCATGACTAAGAAAGTTGGTATGATAACAGCAGAGCCCAAAAAATTTATGGGCAGTAAAATGTGCAAAGTCTCATGAAGGCTTTGAAGCACCCAGTCTGACAGAGGAGATCCAGCTGAGTGTGGAGTTGTAGCCTAAAGGCACCACAAGTCAAGGTCTTTGTGCAAACTGCAGACTAGCCACAGATATTTTCATGTACTCAAAGAAACTCTGACCTGTGGAAGAAGACAGTGAGCAAAACAAAGAACCATGGCACTAAGTACGCAACAATATTTGTCCTAAGTGGAAAGTAACATGGAGTGACAAAAATTTAGCAGCTTTTGTAAGGAAAAGATAGGGTGTTTGTTTAGTTCCCTTTTACATGAGAACTGCAAGAAACATTTAAACAGAGTGGTTTATTAAGTCCAGAGATCTCCTTTTACCCTGTGAATGTACTGGCCATGGCTGACTTGGAACCTAGAGGTCCTTCTAGGTCAGTTATTCTGGAATATTTTTGCTGGTTTGAGCTGACCAAAACAATCTCCAGCGAGCCAGTTTCCTTGTCTGGAGTGCGCGGAGTTATACTATTTCACCACTGGGGGCACTATGCCTTAATCGACAAAATTACAGCTAATGAATTTTCCTAACTATAGATTTTAAAATGAAAGCAGAAAATAGTTTTTTCCATTGCCTATGAAAAGGATTTTTGCATACTACCTTGACAGCAAAAATATTCCTAATAGGATGAAGTATATACCTTTAAAAGGAACCATGTTTCTTTTAGCTACAAAAATGTTGCAGATCTAACCTCTGGATCTGTAGCCTTCCTGGCTTTTGTACTGCTGGTGTAAGTTTTTGGTCATTATTGCTTTTTGTGTTACCTAATATCTTGCTGAAAGAAGAAATTTACCTATTACAGTAAGAAATACCATTTTTTATTTTTCACTGAGTTCCACTTTCTCTAATAATTAAAAAGTTTCCTATTTCTTCCCTTTAAAACATAACTCAAAGGTACAGTTACTGGTAAACTACCGTGGTCAAAACATATAGCCAAATTTCATGCTTTGCACAGAAATTTCATTAGCAGTTTTAACAAGGCTTCCTGAAAGACACTCCACATACAAAATTCAGGTTTTACTATAAAGATGCATTGTGATTACAGGAGTTGTCTAAATTGATGAGCTATTTTAAAATACCTTTGCAGTATGCATAGGTAGCATATTCCTAACACAGTCATGATATATTCTACCTCTTCAAGAAGCAATACTTGATGCTGGATTCCTGATAAATCATTTCTGTGTAGCAGGACCATAATACTGAGGAAATTATCCATCTTCATGGATGCCTACCATGAAGATGGATAATTTTCATTTTTCAGGAAATTCCCAAATACCATATGAATATTTTATAGTGATGTTTAGCATTGAGTACCCAACCCAACTTTATAAAGGACTCCTCTGCATGATTAGCACATTAGTTACTCTGTAAGATTGAGTCTGCTGAATTATTCAAACACAGTTCTGCAGAGATGCTGGTTGAGGGTCCTCTGTAAGGGCTCATTAAAACTATCCTGTTAAACTTTGAAATAGTAGGGAGGGAAAGAAATGCAGTTTAAAGAGGAGAGGGACACTGAATTTATTGCTGTGTGAAGAACATTTAGAAGCCCAATGGAAGATACATTCAGGAAAGGAAAAGGTATTGTTAAAAGAAAAAAAAAAAAAAACACAACAAAAAAACCCCAAAAAAACCCCTTTAAGTCCTCAATTAAAAAATCTTTATGAGGACACAGAACAACTTTCTTCGTAGTCTCCAGGGGAGTCCAATAAAGGCAGTTTGAAAAGGGCAACTGGATGAAGAAATATTATGTAGTCAAATGGGTGAATTCTGTTATTGATTCAATCTGCACATTTCTATCTCTCTTCATAGTCTGCGATTACCTTTTGAGAAATTTAGATTTTTTTTAATAAATTTTTGCTTGTGAATTGCTTGCAATCTTTTGTTTGATACCTTTGCCTGTGTTTAGTTTCCAGTATTATTTGAATAAATTGTCAGAGACCTCAAATTACGTTGTTTGTTTACTGTATGAACACTGGTAACTGGTAAAGTGCTACATAAGGGCACTGTACTTTTCATTAATTTAGGGAGAGTGGCACATGCCTGTTTCATAAGAAATTGTAAGGGCAATCTAAAACACTTATTGTTTTAACAGCTTCACTTATTTGCCTTTCTTTCAAAACTGTTTGACTGACATTTTGTTACTAGAAAATTGGTGCTATTGGAACAGGTTTAGGAGAAACACAATATTCACTTTGAGTGAATATCTATTAGCAATATACAGGTCAAATTTATTAGTTGCATTTATACAATGGCTCTGCTTGGTTTCTTTTAAGGTCTTTCCCTCCTAGTTTACCCTTAAAACTATTTTAAAGGCAAAGCATAACCCAAAATTCTTCAGGCATCCCAATGGGCACCTACACAGGACCAGACAGGGACAGAGGGAGTACAGTAAGCAGCCATTTCAAGTCAGAGACAAGAGGGTATCTTGCAGCTGTCAGCCCAAACCAGCACAAATGATACTGAAGCCAGACAATGGGAAAGAGTCTAGCTCTGATAAGAACATATCTTGGTTCCAAGTAAGCTCTCAAACCAGAAATTTTCTTATAAAATTAATCGTATTTGTTGTTGACAGAAAGCTATGATTTTGCTTGGAGCTTTTCTAGAATTTAGGAAAAATCCTGTCTACTCATTCAAAATGCAAAAAAAAAAAGTTGGATTTTGGTGACAATGTTTTCCCATTCCATCAAGGTCTTTGCATCTGCTGCCACATACCAGGTTTTTGATTTTGGTTTCATTAAGAATTCACATCCTTATTATGCTGTCTCTGAAACTTTCTGAGTGACACTGGTGAGGCCATACCTGTTATGCTGTGTTCAGTTCTGGCCTCCCCAGTACAAGAGATACATTAATATACTGGAGAGACTCCAGTGGAAGGTCAAGAAGGTGATTTAGGGACTGGAGCATCTCCCTTATGGGGAAAGGCTGAGAGAGATGGGACTGGTTAGCCTGCAGACAAGAAGGCTCAGGGGGCCTTGTTGTTGTGCATACCTGCAGGAAGTATGTAAACAGGACTGAGATTGTTTTTGGTGGTGTCTATTCACAGGACGAGAGGCAAAGGGCTGAAAACTGAAAGAAAGGAGAGAGGACCTTCTGTCTAAACATAATAAGAATATTCCACTGAAAGGTTGACTGAGCACTGGCACAGGTTGTCCACAAAGATTATGGAGTCTCCATCCTTGAAAGATACTGAGTTTTCCCCAGAAATCTATTTGAGTTATGAAATGTGTAAATTCTTCTAAACTCTAAAATATTTGTTTCAAAAAGTTGTCTTATCCCTTTCTCAAGAAAAAAAAACCAAAAAAAACCAACGTTTCCACAGGTGACTGTTGTGTAATATGACACAGAATTCCTACTCTGGGCCCAGATTTCTGCGCAGTAGTGTTTATGAAACACACCCATTTGTTTTGTGAGGTCATGACTCCCTCTAGTGATGTCTACACAGTCTGCCATATTCTCATACCAAATGGATTCTTGAATTAAATGCCCCATGTCTTCGTGTACTCACTGAACTCCATAAGGACAGTTAACTCATGCTTTATTCACATATAGGTTTTATCAGCCTTAAACCACTGTGAGTCAGATCTGATGACATTTACATATGCTATAAAATTTGAAAATAAACTGTGGAAAAAATGATCCAGAAATAAGGAAATAATATCAAAAGTCCTGTAAATTTCCATATGTTTAATGTAAAAGTTAATTGAAAATCAGTTATGGTGGAAGTAAATTTTAAATTCCAGAAGATATAGCATATATATTAGAGATCTCAGCTTAGCTGAGCATAAATTTTAGGCAATGCTCAATCACTGAAAATTTCAGTGAATATTTGTTCTACTCATAAATGTGCTTTTTACGGACAAGTGCTTTTTCTGTGAATCTGATTTTCTGCTGCTTAGTGGAGTGTGACAACAACTGCTTTGTTTATTGTCTAAGTTGTTGGGTGTTACAGGGAATAGTAACCTACAAACCAATTTCTACCCCCAGGGAAGGAAAAATAAGAAATTAATTCCTTTATCCCTGACTTCTAATACCAGATGTGGGACCCTTTATTCCATTCACAGGATCTTATTCAGAATGAACAGATAAAAACTAAACCACAGACGTGCCAATGGAATAATAAAACATCAAAAGAGTTGTTGTTGAAATGAAATACCGTTGCATTTATCTTTTCGCCAGATCACTATGTGTGAGACAAAGGTCACTTTGTCAATCTAACTTCAATTTCAGACTTGTATGAAACAGTAACATGCTTTCTGTAACCTCAGTTGTAAAACTTTATTAATCTGTACCAAATTCAAGTGGGAGTCTAAAGCAACCAAATAGTCTCCAGTGAATTACAATAAAACACCCCTGAGTGTTTTGTTCAGGACAAAAGAACATGTCGATTGAGAGCAATGTTCCAAATAGGGCAGTAGATAAGTGATTAAGATTAGAATATTAAGTAGTCTTATTGTTCCCACGTTGCATATCACCTTATCTCCACCTTGAGGATGGTATTACATGCACTAAATTTTCTTAATGAATGATCAATATTCTTTAGTTTCTAAACCAGAATGCGTCACAGGACCTTTTACGGGTGACAGCCATTGCGTGTTTTTTAGGGGCCAAGCTTGTGAAATGAGATCACTATGAAATAATGTATTCAACACCCAAATATAGTGCAAAATGCCCTAGAGAAATAAATCTGTAAGTCCTCATACAATATGAAAACACCTCCTTTAGAAAATGCCTTGTAGTTTTCTGTGGAAAGATGCAAACATGCTTCTAAAAACAGAACTTGGTGGGTTAAAGTTCACCAGGGACAACGTACCGGTATACTAAACCTGAATCTGTGGTTCATGAATTGATCCATACATATAGAACTAAATGATATTAGGAAGAATTGTATTGTGCTGTATAAAATATGTGGTGCTTTATGCTCTACCTATCAGTGTTTGATTCTTCCTGCCCTTTATGTAAAGTAGGAAATGTCTTGCATTTTTTGAGCCATAAAACCTGTGTTTATGAATTAGTGCCATGAGAAGTCACTTAAGAAAAAAGGAGAATAGAACAGGATTTTTTTTTTCAATTTATTCTGGTTTTGATTTCTGACTTCTTACTATGACTCTTAATTTAAATTTGTAAGATATAATGGCTAGTGTTCAAATAGGTGGTAGGTTCAATGCAAATGATGAGGTTTTTAATTCTTCAGACATATTTTTTCATAAATGAGAAGTGAAGCTGCTTTAGTATTTAAATATGTAAATTAATCCTGTAAAGATGAGGAGAAACACTTGTGCTCTAGCTTTGTCTAAGAGAGCAGCAAAACAGTCATTCACAGTGTTAAAATCATCTCAAGCTCTCCCCTCATCATCTTTTCATTAAAATCATGCCCTAAGTTCCCTCTGTCATCATTAATTTTTAATTTTTAATTCAAATGTTGGTTTAAAGTAGATTATAACATTGTTCTTATTTGGTTTATATTTATAGGCCCAAACTTTTTAAATTAGTCATGACATGTTGTTGGATAGTAGAATTACCTGTGACATTAGCATAAGTCATCAAAAAAAGTCACTTTTCAAAAATTAAAATATATATGTGAAATAATTCTACCATTAAAACAGAACCCTATCTACTGAGGTCATGAACACTTCCAGGGATGGGTTCTTCGGGCAACCTGTTGCAGTGCCTCACCACCTTCACAGTAAAGAATTTCTTCCTAATAACTAATCTAAAACTACGCTCTTTTGGTTTAAAACCAGTCCCCCTTGCACGAGATGCCCATGCAAAACATGTCTCCATCTTTCTTGTAGGCCCACTTTAGTTAATGGAAATATATTTTAAAGTCTTCCTGGAGCTGTCTCTTCTCCAGGCTGAACAAACCCAACTCTCAGCCCGTCTTCATAGGAAAGGTGTTCCAGATCTTCTCGTGTTGGGGGCCCCAGAGCTGGCTGGATGCAGTATTCAAGGTGGGGTGCCACAAGAACAGAGTGGAGGAGAAGAATAACCTCTTGTAACCTGCTGGCCACTCTGCTTTTGGTACAGCCTAGGACAGGGTTGGCTTTCTGGGCTGCAAGTGCACACTGTTGCATCAACCAACATCCCCCCAAGTCTTTCTCCCCAGGGCTTCTTTCAATCTGTTCTGTGCACAGCCTGTATCCATTTTTGGGATTGCCCGGACCTGGCTGCAGGACCTTGCACTTGACCTCACTGAAATTTATGAGGGGTTCATGGGCCCATCTCTCTGGACAGCATCTTTTCCCTCCAGCATGTCAACCTCAGCACACGGCTTGGCGTCATTGGCAAACTTGCTGAGGCTGCGCTCATTCCCTGCCTTTGCCTTCTGTGGTTTGACTAGCGTGTCTGGAGCACTTGTCATTGAAGACCAAGATAAAAAAATCATTAAGTATCTCAGCCTTCTCCATATCGAAGTTACCGATGTTTTAGATTTCCTTCCAGAGCTGGCCCACATTTTTCTTAGTCTTTGTTTTATAACCAATGTACCTATAGAAGCTATTCTCATTGCCCTTGACATCCCTGGCCAGGTTTAGTTCTATCAAGGCTTTATCTTTACCAACCTGATCCCTAGCTGCTCAGGAAATTTCTTTGTGTTCTTCCCAGGCTACCTGTCCCTGTTTCCACCCTCTCTGGGCTTCCTTCTTCTGCTTGAGTTTTTCCAGGAACTCCTTGCTCATCCATGCAGACCTCACAGCATTTTTGCTAAATAAATTCCCCTTTTCTGAAAGACATCACTTCTGTGCTTGGATGAGGTGATCCTTGTGAAGGATTTCACAGGGTTTTCTTGTGAATCAAGCAGATCCAGAAGAGGAAAAAGCCTGCTCTCCTGATCTCCAGAATTCATTTGCTGTGCATCCTCCTTACTGCCCTAAAGTTCTTGAACTTCAATGCTTTATGGCCACTGCAGCCAAAGCCTTTTGTTTCACATTTCCCACCCAGCCCTTCCTTGATTGTAAGAACAAGGTCTGGCATTACACTTCTCCTTGTTTTCTCCCCTATCACTTGGAGAAGGAAGTTATCATCCACAGAGCCCAGGAACCTCCTGCATTGATTATGCCCAGCTATGTTGTCCATCCAGGAGATAATAGTGTATAATATTTTCTATAAGTGAGTTAATGTTTTAAGCTGTTCTATATCCCTAATTAGATCAGTGGCATCACCTTTCTTTTTGGTAGTATATCATACTTCTACCATACTCAAGGTTGTCCTAAATCTATCCTTGGAGCAGTCCATTTCCACGTATTATATTGTGACCTGTCATTTTTTTATTGACAGATGGTTAAACACTTCTGTTGTTACTGTAATCTACTACAGAAAGTTTTCAGCAACAATAGAAGTGCTCATTCCTTCAAATCCCTACCTAAGCAACAAGTTTAACTTCTGCAATTGTATGGTTGATGTTTTCTAAATTATTCAGTTGTATCAAGAAAGGCTTTATTCATTGTTTCTGTTGGCCAAGTCTACCGTGTGTCCATAAAAGACCATCTTGCTTCTTCAGTCTGTTCTATGTCTTCTGCCTTAGCAGTGACTGCCTTCTTGATGTCTTCTAGGATTGTCCCTAAAAGAATAGTGATTTTTTTCCATTACATGGTCAAAGGCATCCTGTAATTTACTACTAACTTTAATGCAATACAGTGCAACTTCTCTGTGTGAACTATCTATTCCCAAACAAGTGCAATGATGCCAGAGTTCAGTAGGAAATGAGCATTTTTAAATACTACTTCCGATGCCTCATTTTGGAATCAATGGCATTCTGCAGAACAATGCTTACTTTCTGCAGTATATTTTAAATTTATACTTGCCGGTTTTGATATTTTGTTTTAAATGAAGCTATCAGATGCTGAATTTTCTAAGAGGTGCACTGTGTTTATAGTTTTGAAATTGTTCTAAGAAGCTTACTGGCCTCATTATTTTTTGGTCAAAGAAAATCTCCTACAATATGGAACTGAAGAAAAGCTATTTTTATTTCAATTATAAACATATCAGAGCACAGGGAAAACAGTGATAATCTGATTCAGTTTAAGTATAGGTTTTGTTTTGGGCAGTGGTGCATGTCAGCTGCATAGATAATATTACTTGTGCTGAGGAGGATTATTTGTCTTCTTGTAATGATGGTACAAACTATAAACACAGGTGCTCTCTTTATGGCAGTCTATTTCACTGCCTCTGCCACTAGTTGGATTGTTGTACTGTTCGCTGAAAAAATATTGATTATTCTCACAGAGGCTGCATCAGTCTTACCACAGAGTGGTATTTGGTCTTGCTATGTGTTATGGCTAGCAGCCACTTGAGCTGTATTATGCCAAATGCTGGGGAGGATCTGCAAACATGATCTCTTCTCCACCATCAGGAAGCTGTGTGATGCTTAGCATTAGATCAATATACAACTTCTCTATCCAAATGCTGTTTGTTTTGCAATAGGCTGCTTTACGATGATAGGAGGTTAAAATTGTCACTAAAAATTATATAGAAAACAGAAAAATGGAGAGCCTGATCATTCCTTTTGTAAGAAAAAACCATCAACCATCTGATTACATTTCATACACTGATCTGCACTTAGGTAGTAGGGTAAGACTGACCTTCCACTTTTTAATGAAAGCTCCTGAGGACATGATAACTGCTTTTTGCTTTGTAAACCTGCAGATATCAGTGAAGGAGAGTGGTCTGAAGAACAAGAAGCAAGGCAAGATACAGTGCTCAAATCAAGAGGTATTTAATGTGAACAAGATACAATCAGTTCATGAGAGTTTTAGCTGAGCAATACTGCTGTATTTCTGTTTTGCTAACAGAGAAAAACAATCAAATCCATATGGGTTTTTTAATGTATTTTATGGAGGACATGTAGAGCAGCTGACTGACATCTGTGAACAGCTGAGGCCAGGGAGGGGGATGGTTTGGTGAGGACAGTTGAACAGTATTTGACTGTCTCTGATTTACAGACTTCATTGTAATTTTTTTAAAAAAGGTTTCATTTTTATTTTATTTCTTTACAATTCCTATTATCACAGGCTTCTGTGGCCATTTTTATGATATCAGTGCCCTCCCCAGTTACACAAGTAGGTATCTTTTAGATACATACAAAATTTTTGTTTTACTTGTAACTTCAGTTCATTCATTCCTTTCCTGTAATTCCACTGATTCTATCAAAGTAATTCTGTTCTCTGTACAAGTGATTGATTTTCATTCCCCTTCCTATATCATTGTTTCTGCTGTACATTGTCACAAGTGCACATTCTTTTTCATTCTGTTTTGGTACAACTCCACAAAGCTATTGATTTTATTTTATATTTCCTGCTGTTCAATTCCTGCTAACTGACCGAATTACAAATGTTTGTTTTGTTTTTAACAGATCTCGTGTTGGCAAGAATGATTATTGTCAACCTGCTGATTACTTATGTTGCTTGCTAACTATTTATTAACTACTTATCAAAGAAAGTGGTGAGTTTTTCAAACCCCAACTATACAGGAATGTGGGAAATGTAACTCCGCTTTTTTTATTAAGTTGGGTCACTCTATGGTTCACATAAGATTCCCTTGAAGACTGTCCAAGCTTCCAAAACTGTTGTAAACGACCTCTCTACACCACTGTAGAAATGCAGAACTGTAAGGACATAGGAACACTCCGGTCACGTATCTTCCTCTCCATTGTCCTGTCCTGGAATACAATGATAACAATGTCCCTGTTAAAGCAGATCAAAAGCATTTGTACCCTGAATCTTGATGCCGAAAATTTTTCCTCAGAACTGCTTTTACACCAAAGGTTTGCTATTATAAGTAATTTTTTTGCTCACACAGCAACAAACTGAAAGATGGAAAGCGATGTTAAACTATCAAAGTCACATGGGTGTCTCAAATTTCACTGTGTAAGTACAAGATAACTTAATTGGGTACATATGCGACTTTAAATAGTAAGCTTTCCATCTTATTTGTTGGCAGGAGTAATACATGGAGTTGATTGAGGAGGTCTGGACAATATACTTTTTCCCTAGATAATCCATTGAATTCTACATAAACAATGTAAAATTCTTATTTGTTTGTATGGTATTTTCTCAGCATTCTTTTCACTGCAAAGATTGTCTGAAAGATGGAATCAGTTCAGTAACCTGGAAAATGAGTCCGTAGGAGAAAGAATGTATAAAAGAAATTACATAATCATTTGAAGTTTTCTATCATGTATCAAGCATGAGATTACTAGGGAACAAATCAGCTAACACAAGCAGCTAATACTATTTTAGAGATCTGATGTTTGCTCTAAAACTGACTTTCCAGAGGGGAGAAAGACTGATTAATGTCAGTGCCCTATTTTCACAATCCAATGTTATTGAATACATTAAGCCTTCTGAAATACTACTAGATACCTCCTTTTGACACTAAATAGCTCTACAGAGACCATGACCAATTCTGTGTTTTTCAAGAAGAAATTTTATTTATTTGCTTTGCCAACCTCTTTTGATAAAAAGAAGTATCATTGCTTTTCATATTATAAAAATACTAAATGGAAATGCACACATACACATACTTAATGCTAATTTTAAAACATTTAACTCTCTTTATACTCTTGACTTTCATTTAGAACTCTACAAGGATTATTGCTGGGAAGTTTTACTAGAGATTTTTTGCTACCCAAAATCAGGACAGTCAAGACAAGGAGTGAGAGGAACTACATTCCTCTTATTTCTGAAGTTTGGTTTCTCAGCAGAAGAGATCTATTGGAATTCAAATAAATCCAGATATTTTTCAGGTTTTTTTCCTAGTGAATAATTGACAATATTCTAATTTTTTTCTTTATGCTAATTGTAATGCCTTCTCTCAAAGATCTCTTCTGAATCAGTTGTCTTTTCTGCAAGACATATAAAAAGACAGAAAAAAATAAGTAGTGAAGAAAAAAAAAGCTTTGACAGACTTTGACATTTGGATCAAAATGTTTATTAATGTGTTCTGATAACCACCTTTTCAAAAGAGGAAGATACTTTATACTATACAAATTCAATTTCTAGTTCTAACAAAATGGAATAAGACTGTGTATAATATTCTTATATGCTTCCTGTATACCAATATCCTTTTTCATACAGAGTAAAAGGACATGAAAGTTTTTTCACAATTTCTTTGGATAGTCACTGAAATAGCAAAAATATTTATACGTCATCCCCCTTTAATGGGGGAGTTCTATCTCTGTCTATCTGTTTGGCTATTTTTGAACTTGGTTTATAAAGCAACATATTCTGCTCTGAGATGACTATATTAAAATATGTCCCTCTAGAGCAATATATGCTGCTGACACAGTTGGTTATCTGGTAACCCAGGGAGCTGAAAGCTGATGTTTGTTTGAAATTAATGTTTGTCTGGTTTTATAGCACTACCCCATAAAATGTGTAATTCAGCATATAAAATTTTGGGAGAAATATGTTTGGTTGCAAAAAAAAAAAAGGAAGTGAAGTTCTCTCTTAGGTAGACTTTTTACTATTTCTGTTTTTCCCTTCTTTGGTTTTTCTTCCATCCTACAGGAGCAAAAGTAATCTTAGTTCTTCCAATATGCACTTGGGGAACAGCAGGAAAAGAATAGGAAAATTCTCACACAACCTGTCATACACCCCTGAGACAAAAAAGGGAGAAAATTATGTTCCTTTAAAAAAATGAAAGTTCCCTCTGTAATAAGTGATAAAATAATAGGAAATGTCCTCAAGTAGCACCAGGACAAAGAGAGTGTATGTTAGAAAAAATGTCCTCACTGAAAGGGCTGTCAAGCTTTGGAACAGGGTGCCCAGGGATACAGTTCATCCATCCCTGTAAGCATTCAAAAGACTTATAGATGGGACACCTGGGGACAGAGTTTAGTGATGGATTTGGCAGTGTCAGGTTCATGGCTGGACTTCATGATCTTAAAGGTCTTTTCCAACTTCTACGATTATAAGATTCTGTGAGCCTGGTGCTAAAGGTTGCTGAAATCCGCAGTATCCATAACCGAACAATGTAGTCTAGGTTTATCTGAAATCAAGTGTAATTCTGTGCTGATATTTCCCCCTCTTCAATTCATGAGCTTATCAACCAAAATGTCCAGAAACAGATTTTTGAGATCATGTTCATTTTGGTGTGCAGTGATGAATCAAACGCTGTTCTTTTCAAGGTCCCACAAAGGTTTACTTATGTAAGTGACACTTGTAGTATTGAAGAGGCAAATAATATGAAGGTATTTCTGAAGGATTAAACTCAAGGAAAACTCCCCTCTCTTCTGTGTTCTTTGTACTTTCAGAAGCCATGAGTGTCTGAGAAATTCTGAATATTTTAAAATTCTGCAGCAGTTTCTGAGCAGACTTGGTAGATTCCCTCCCCCATTCTGTGACACTACAAAGCATAATTGGATTAGCCTACATCAAGTGGCTATCAATGGTAAAAACAATACATTAAAAAAATCGCCTAAAAATAATGTTTTTCAGCCAGCTGTTAAATCAAGTAATTTATTTGTTTCATTGCACATTTGCATAATAGGGCAAACCAGAAACTCTCTGTAACAGATGTGCTGGTGGCAGGGAGATCTGATTACTGGCATCTATTATTAATCACTGCACAAATCTTAAATGATTTGTTTCAACAGTTTGATCAATTTACATCCAAGTACTTGCATTTATGCACAAAATGTGGATATAAAACATCTGTTCACACCTTTACTAGTGGCTCTGTTTTTTTAATAAGGTTGAAGTTTGTGTTGAAGATGCAAGAGACTGACAACTTTTGAAAAGGTTTCACTGTTTCTGAGAATAACTCATAACTGAAAGGCATTTCATGTTGGCAATAATGTCTATATGGTGCTTCTTTTGATTTGAAAAAATGAGAAAACAATTTTGCAGCCATATAAAACTTTCACAAATTTAATTAAAGATATTTTTATTATGTTTTGGGATCTGTATACAAATTGTTGAGACTCTGGTAAATGATAATGATAATCTTCAACATTAAGTATCTTGAATTTTGTAACAGGTTTCTTCTAGATTAGAAATTTACTTGTAAGTTCCCAGTGGTTAGAAAAACAAATAATTTGGTTTTTTTTATTATTATTATCATTATTTTACTAGTTCCAAAAGAGGCAAAACAGTGCATATGCAGCACAGCTGAAGCAGAGACTACAAATGGTAGGACCTTTGTACTTCAATACATTTCAGACAAGACATGAAATCTTTCTGTCTAAGGGTCACAACTTAATATTGTTTATATTTGTGTCATTAATGCATCAGAATTACTCGACTGACTATCATTGATAGCTATTTTCTTGGTGAAGGTGATATTCTAGATGGTATAAGTCCTAAGATGACAGGAAAGTCACAACACTAGTTGGATAATATGTAATTTCTGCCACCACAGAATTCAGTTCATGTTCAGACACAAAAGTGGATTAAGCATAGTGCTGTCATATAATTTATAGAAGATAGAATCACAGGGCAGATAGGTTTCTAACTTTGTAGTGCTTTTAAGATCAAAAGAAAGACATGCAGATATCCCTTCACGGTCTTGTGTCCCACAGGAGATCAGGAATCACAACAGTGTCTGTTACTGTCTGACCGTATAGGTGCTGTGCTGCGCCTCTTTCCAGTGTACTGGTGCATTCTGAAGGCAAATTACCTCATAACCACCACAGAAGATGGTGCTGTTTCCTAAGGGTTAAATTATTTTTTACCAGCTGACAACACTTGAAGCATAATTTTGTAAGTATACCAGCAAGGAAAAGTTAAAGTGCTCCAGATCTGATGGCTGCAAATATGAAAATAGTTGTTTTATATGCCATATAGCTGATTCTCATACACTGAAGAGATCTGCCTGAGGTACATACAATTTTGCTCCAGGAAATAAATGGATCCAATCAATGTTTCTAGGTTTTATACATCACATAGATCAATCAGATACAATATAAGATAAAGAGCTAAAAAATGTTTTGGTTTCAAAATATAGGTTTTATAACTGGTATTTTAATAGAACAGATTTTAGCAGATTTTATTATATGTCTTAAAAGAAAAAAAAAGTTAAGAAAGTATATTTTCCTCATCAAATTGGCAACTATTTTGACCTGATAGCATTCATGAATATTTCAGATCTGAGTCAGAAATACTGCCTGCTATCATTCCCTTTATACTTTCATACACACTCATCATGTAAGAAATATTTCTCTTTTTTTGTTTTCTTAACTTTTATTATTAGAATGTTTGTTCCAATTGACAAAACCTTCTTTTAGGAGTTTTTTTTCAAAGTATGCTCACAGCTTCCTGAGGGGTAACTTCCCCCCCTGCCTCGCCAAAAAAACCCCAACACAACAGTATCAGATAAAAATACAATAAAAGGCTTATAAATCATTGTTATGCGTAGTTCAGTAATTCCAATATGAGCTCTAGGACCAAATGTCTAAGGGAGTAAGAGAGTAATACAATCCAGACAACAAACTTAACTCTATTACATATACACAGCCATCTCCAAAGCTATTACTACAGATGCCTGAGGTGTCTGTGGAGAAGCCAGATGTCACTCCTCCATAACTTAGTGTCTTGTGATTGTCACTTAATCTGAAGGAGAAGGAAACATCATGTTTAGATGCAGCAAATATAAACCCTAACTCCCACTGCATTCCCAGCTTGTTTTATAAAGTCATAAAATGTGAATTTCAAGGCTACCTTTAATGCTCAGGCTATCTAGTTTAATTGTTTTCAAAAGCTAGCCTTATTTTTTCCAGAATATTTATATAAGTTTTGATTCTCTTGGATCTGTAGACTTGTATCCATTGAAACTCCCTTATATTTTTGTATTATATCCCAAAAACATGTAACATATACTCTTGAAGTCATGCTGTAACCAAATTGACAGGCTGTGGCAAAGCCTTCGTATTATTAAGTTAGTAAGCAAGGGTTTAGGTCATTGATAACTTAGGTTTCCAGACCTCTTTAAAATTGTACAGGTCTTGGGAACACTGAAAGGAAATCGTGATCTTGGTGCTCTAGTTTCTAAAACTGAAAGTTAACCTCCAAATAAATCCTAACTTTAACTCAACAGAAGAAATCTACTCCAATTAAAAAAATTAACAGCAAAGTTGTCTGCACTGTCATTGCCTGCTTTTTCTCAGGGCTGCAGGTTCTGGAATAGGCTACTCTTACAACACTTTCCATTTCCATTTCAAAAGATATTTTGTTTGCCATACCTTTGAAGTCATGGCAGTATCCAGAATAAACTGGTCATTTCAAGTGCTGGATTTCCAATCCATAACTTTAACACCAAACCTAATCCTAACACACAGATAAAATTAAAACCCCCATGTAGATGGGGCTTTTAATTAAAATAAACGACAAAAGATATTGTCTTATAAGAGAATGTTGTTGTCACCTGAAGGCAAGGACTTATATTCTCTATTGGTCTACTGATGAGTTTTCTAACCATAAAACAGGGTTAGGGTTTGGGATTAGCGTTTGGAATGTATATATATCTGCCTAGTTTATTGCTTTATGCTATACACTCCCAAATACAGGAAGAGATCGAGTATTGATTGGCACCAAGGACTCCTGTTACTATTTTTAATGGTGTAATATTTCTTCTAGTTATAGCTAAAGTTAAGACAAGGGCAAGCAGAAAACAGTGTGCATACTGCTTAAAGCCATGGATTTCTTTTCTTCTTCCTCTTCTTTCAATAGGTCTTCTGGGTGTAGTTCAGTCTGAGGAAAAAAAGTCGTCTCAGGAACACAAATTTTTAAAATCAATTTTTCATGGACTCATAAAATAAGAAAGAATGAGAGGGCCTTTATATAAGTTCTTTTTTTTAAAACTTATTTGGGTATAAACCAATTTGGCCTTATTTAAAAAATACAGTGATTATTTTGAATATGAGTTTTAAGTAGAATATAGTTTTCATCATAGAATGGTTTAGCTTGGAAAGGACCTGAAAAAAATCCCCTTGTTACAATTCCCTGCCATGGTCAAGGACATCTGGTAATTCTGATTCTTCAAAGCCCGATTCAACCTGGCCTTGGGTGTCTGCAGAGATGAGGCATCCATAACTTCCCTGGAAATCTGCTCCGCTCTCCCCATACCCTCAGAGTAAAAAAAATCTTCCTAATATCTAACCAGAACTTACCCTTCATCAGTTTAAAACCATAACCCCTTGTCCTATCACTACACTCCCTGTTAAATAATCCCTCTCCAGAGCTATTCTAGGCCCCCTTAAAATACTGCAAGGCCACTAAATTTACATCCCTTTAGCTCAAATGCAATTTAGTCAGTTTTCGTGCATGGAGAAGAGGGAAAGGCCCAAGTTCTATTGACATAAAATGATTATTGGATGGTGGAAATGTTTGATGACTTTCAAAATCCTTCCCAATATCATAGCTATAGAGTAACTTTATTTTTTACCCATTTTTGCATATCTGAAGCTGTTTAACCAAAATACGGCAATAGATTTGCTTTTTTCTTTCTCTGAAAATTGATGAAAAAATTATATGAACTGTTCAATCTGATTTTTTCATTTTTCTTTATTTTTCTGAAGCAATTATTTCTCAAGTTGAAAGCTTCCATTCTTGTAATGGCCCAGAAGTAATTGTTTGAGGTTTGGAAACTGAAATATGTGGCTAGCTCTTAAAGAACATAATTTGGTGGGAACAGAGAGGAATAGGGAGACAGCTTAATCCCAGTTTCCCACTTCAAAAAAAGAAACGTACTGCTCTTTCCACGCACAGACCCATGTTTAAACGAATGGGTGTGTCATTCAAACTTTATAGGTTCACAGTCTGTAGATGGACTGATCTCTGCAATCATTGGGTCCTGTCCAGTGTATTCTTCTTGTGTCTGAATTTAGGCATGGAAAAACACAGAACAGACTCTTTGTGTATAAGATAGGCCTCTTTCTAATCTAAAAAGATTAGCTGAGGAGGGTGCTTGTTGAGTTAACACATACTACATTCCCTAGACCTTTGCTTTGTCACTAACCTGGTGCTTGAGACAGGCACAGAGAATGCTACTAGCCCATGAATGCTGGATCATGCAGAGTCAGGGGTGTTTCCCTACAGTCTGGATGAAACAAACCATATGGACGCCACATGAGTGTCTTGTCGCCAGGGCCTGTCCCATTGTCCCAGCCACAAGCAGGGTAGGTGAAGACACATTAGGACAGACAGATTGTCAAGAAAAATCCACAGTGATGAGATCTGTCTGAGGAGAAGCTGGGAAATTAAGTCAGTGAGTCCAGGTTAGAACCAGTCCTGGAGGCCCTAATGAGGGTCAGACACAACACCACAATTTCTGGGCAAGTCCATAGGCACATCCAAGATCAAGCTGGGCAGTAAATTTTCTGGGTCAAGCTCAAGTCCAGATCAACAGGCTGCATGACTGTGACATAGTTTGAACTGTATTTCAGGCACATTTCAGAGGGAGACCTCTGGCTTTGCCACATCTATTATGTGGAAGGAGACACAATAAAAATACAGTAATTTCCGCTGTAAGAAGTTCTATATGACCATTCGTGTTGAAATGGGTCTGATATGACTTCTTTGGCATTTCTCATTTTGCAATATAAAATGGCAACACCTGAAATTTTAAGAATCTGCGATTATTATAACTAGACTGGAGCCCTTCTTTTTAATAATGTTATATAGTGAAAATGTCAGTATAACATATTTCAAATATTTTATTTGTTACCCCATCACATCTTGTACTTTTGTTTCATATATTTTCCTTGAAAGTATTGAAAGTCTAATGTGGAAAGAAGATGTAGGGGCATGTTTTGTGAAAGTGAGGTTTGCTACTGAAATAAAAAGGTATTGAGTAGTATGGAATGCAATGAACCTTAAGCTTTGTTGAAGCTGTTTTTCTTGACAAACCAGTATTTACTCATATGATATAGCTACCTGATGCAAAAGGGTCATGAACTTATATTCTATTCTGAATGAACACAGCAGGGTTTAAACATGCACACAAATCATAATGACTAAATATCTTTGACTAAACGATGCCAGAGAAATATATGCACATATGTAAACAGGCAATTGTGCTGAAGCCATACATATGCATGAACAAGATGAATAATTGCATGTGCAGGCTACCACCAGTGCGTGAAATTACCTGTTTTGCAAGTGTAAATTAGTGTTTTGCATGCCCATTTACCTGTTTGCTGTCCTTATATTTGTTGTGTTCAAGCTAACTGACTGTCTGATAATTTTGTTTCTTAGGGCACAAACAAAAGAATGAAAGGAAAAAAAAAATTAATCTTGAGAAGAAATAAAAATGAAAATCTTTTTCATTCCTGTACTAGAGATGCAATATTCATGTCATTGAAGATCTTCAAGACATATTCGTAAGACATATTAAAATCATAGTGTTAGTGCTGTCCTCCAGAACAGCCAATGCTTCAGAACGTATGGATGAAGATTGATGAAGTTCATTGCACAGTTAAAATAACTAAAAATTGCAATAAGAACATGACTGTCATTTTAATGCTAAATTCTTAAATTATATTTAATTCAGAATAAAGAGAACTCAAAAGAGTTAAGACGCTTGACATTAAAAAACTTCATGAAAACTAAAAAGGAAAGTCATATATAAAACCCATTTGTCTTCAAAATTCTGTAGAATTGCAGAATATTTTATAATCCCTACATCTGCTTTGTATTGACCCCACAATTTATCTATGGCATGTAAGTCACTTATAACAATCATGCAGTTAAATTCCATTTGCTGTAGCGTTACAGGAGCTGGCATTTCCAGACCGGAACAAAATACTAATTTCTAGTTTCGTTTTTGGTGAGATAGCAATGCAGTAATGCTGCCACCTGGTCTGCAGCTGCACATTACTATTCTTAGGATCACAACACTACCATTGCAAGTTTTCATAGAATCCTTTGAAACTACTACTGTGTAACTGATTTCCTCTTTGTGCAACTGTTAGAGTAGTCCTCAGAAGACAGTGCAAATTAATGCAAGCTACAAAGACAAATAATAAGCTGGAAATCAATAGCACTCATATTGTTTTTTCTGTTTAAGTACATGGCTGTATTATTACCTGTGAATCTTCATTCTATACATTCAGGACACTGAATTAATCGAAGTTGACACAGTCTCTTTTTCACTTCTCTTAAAGTCTCTTGAAGTACTCCCTCTGAAAATACCAACAGATTTATGTCAAGGGGTCTTTTATATCCTCTCTAAATGTTCAGATGCAAAATATCTGACACAGTTCTTCCCCCTCCCCACAAAACTGAATTAAGTGGCATTATGAACAATGCTCAGTTATCAGTACCAAACAATAAAATAAAGTTTTAATTTGCTCAATTCCTACAAGAACAGACCCTTGAGCAAAATGTTATGGACTTATCTCTTAAAAGAAAAAAGCTCTGAGCCTAAAAGTCTTGCCAGTGTTTTGAAAATTTCTCAATAGCTTTTCGCAGCATTCTGTATTTTTCCTGAACATATGTAGAAGCCAGTTGGGAACAATTTAGCAGAGGCCCTCCGTAAGAATAACAGTGCTGAATACAAGAAGTATCTTGGGGGCACCTTAACCCTTTTGCATGAAACTCATTTGAGGTAGAAGTATTCAGCCCTGAAACCTTCTGTGGGCCAAGGGTTCATTACCCATGTGCTTGAAAAGTCCAAATGAATGAGGAAGACAAATTTTAGGTGGATGAAAGGAAGTGGTTTCTTTTTGTAGGCTGACTTCCTACAAATCTAATGATGGTGTCTAAAATACTGGTAGTTGTTTGTAAACTGTTGGCTTGGCTCACAGCTTCTCCATTAGTTAATGTGTATCTGACATATAGTTGTAAGAGTGCCAATGATAAACCAGGAAACTACACGAAACAATAGACATGGAAAGCTACATGAAAAGCTCTGGGGATGGCATGTTCATGTTTTGTCTCATTGAGATGACCTGATTGAGTCTTTCTTCTATGCTTCCTTAAATAATCCAAGTATTCCTGCTTGCTTCCTAAAGCCAGAGTGGTTCTTATGAAACCTCTTATCTCCTCACATTATAAGCTTAGAGAAATACACAGCAGAAGACATTTGCCTTTACAAGCCTCAGTTGGGTATTGCCAAAGTTATCCATAGAAAATTCAGAGCACAGATGGCCCAGCTGGCAAAATTCAGACGTTGAATGTTGATATAAGGGAAAGTATTTCCATTTGAGATAACGAACAAGTCTATCTCTCCTTCCTTCAAATTGCCAGTTGCTAATTTTCTGGACCCACAGAGTACTCTGTTAAACCTTCTTATTGCTTTACTGTCTGTTCAATAATAAATTAAAATTGACCATAGTCAACCCATAAAATAAACAATACAGTAAATCTCTGCTTCAATAGAGCAACATTAAAGATTTAGTTTGCTTATGGTTTATTTCTATCACGCTTTTTATTTGTTGGCCTAGAAAATAATTAATTGATAACAGTATCTTATTTACTGAAAAGTATAAACAAGCCCACACAAATTATGATAGCCTCTTATTACCATTCTATTTAGTTTAATGAAAGGCCTGCATCAAAGGGTCTAGCCCCAGAGGATTTTCTAATGTAGTATTTGTGCTTTTCTACTTTAATCTCCTTTTTTTTTCCCTGGAGCAGAAAAGGTTTTGGATGCTGTGGGCTCTGCTGTTGTTTCACTTTTGTAATGTGTATTATACCTTTGAATGACCTCACCATTGTAAAGGTTCCACAAACCTTGATTTGAGCTAACTCAGCCGCAAAAGTATCTGAAACAATAAGTTTTTAAGGTTGTAACAAACATTACATTTAATGAGTACAGTGCACAAGTAATGATGCAGTGAATCAGTATGAAGCCTCAAAAAATGATTTTTGTTGGCACTATAAAAGGAATGCAATTTTTCTTGTTGAAATACCATTTTTCAGTTACTGCATGACTGATGTGGTAATTATCCCCTACACCTGGGATTTAAATCCAATCCTACAAGCCCATTTTCTGTTTGCAAGCTGTCAGACTGATGCATAGTCTTTGTTCTTATCTGGCAATAGTTGAGGAATCAGTAATTCAGAAACAACAAAGCCACTGATGGGTCATCATGTAATCTGCACTGAAAATTGCAATCTGTAATGAGATTGGAAACACAGATGAGGAGACTAAAACTGATTACCTACCATACATAAAATTTTCAATTTTATTGCACAAATATGATCAAACTAGCTCATAAATTTAGGTATTAGTTGAGAAAGAGTGAAGATTACTTTTAAATTAGATGAAAAGGAGATAAGTTATTTAGATGTAAATTATTTGTTTTACAGCAATTGAAATCATCTCCAAGGTGATTCACAATTTAAGATTTTTTTATCTTCCCTTTCAGAATATGGTGTATCTTGTTGATTAGTCAGGACTGGTGTAAGATACTTTGTTCCCTTAAAACGAATATAAGTTCAATGATGAAAAAGAAACAAATACCTGTCAGTCAAATTTTATATTATAGGCTGGGAAGATATGAGCTGCTTCTGAGCAAATGAATCAAAATAGACTTCACATAAGTTATATATTTAAGTTTTATTCAGGTTCCTGACTGCTTTAATGCCCTGACTTAAGTTGCCGAGCAACTTACAGATAGATGCTACACTGTTCTCAACTCAAAACATGAAATCACTGTTTTCTGCATTAATGAGACGGTGACTAGTATGATGAACAGAAATAAATTGTCATAGATATTTCCAATAGGTTTCTGACCAAGCACTATTCTGAAAAAGCGATAAATTTTTTCCAATTATTCTGGACATTGACTGATACATTCTTTTCTTCAAATTTTTTTGAAGAAATTTGATTCTTTTCTACTACATTTTCTTTTTTTAAATGTGATCTTCATCTCCAGAAGATATTCTAACTTCTCCACTAGTGTTCAACATGTAAAATTTTAGAAAATTTAGAAAAGATAGATCTGTCCAAGAAAAGAGAAACAAATCTATTACTTTTGTACCAGCACTGGATAATCTGTCAGGAAAAAGAGTTTAGAGTCACAAGAGGCATTCAGAATACCTATTTACTCAGTATAAGATATGCATAGGTCCATAACAACTATTTAATTTACCTTGTTCATGTACCCATCTTCAGTCATGGTCTGAAACTAATTTCATTTTTTATTTTATTTCATTACTTTGTTTCTTTATTACCCTTTGTCTTTCTTGCATTTAGTTTATAGCCAGAAATTGCCTTTGGAATATATTTGCCAGCAGCCAGAGTTCTTTAATGGAGGTCTGCACATCTGTGCATGAAAATGATTGTGGATGCTAGTCTATTCCTTGCCTATAATAACATGCTCCAAACATATCTAGTGATAAAACTCCTTAAAGGGTTTAGATACAAAGACATTTAGCTCATAAGTCTTAAACTAATCTGGAAGGTTCCAAGATGACCAGTTCAGCTGTGGTGGCTGTACATTTTAGCAGGTGAAAAAGAGACCACAGACTAGGTTTCAATTTACTTCAGGTTTCCTTATGAGTGAGCCCTTGGCTCACCTGTCTTCTGCAGCTGTGAAATAAATCCAAGCAGATGTGGTATATAGAAATCATGTGAGAAATAAGCTATTATAATAAATCATTGAACTGTTGGAAAAATACATCCAGAATATTTACCTGCATGCTTCCTGCCAAATGGGAACTTTTGGAGTCAGTTATTTTTACCTGCTTTTATGTCAAGGACTAAAAAGACCTACTTCCCTAAATCATTCCTGTTCTTCAAATTAATCCAGAAAATCTTACTGTCATAGAAAATATGGTAGCAGGTTGTAGACTCAAATGTTATAATATGTAACAGCTTTTCTTCTTCAAGTCTGCACACCTGATATTCACTGGCAGAAGATACATAACAGTGGTCGTTCTTGAAGTTCAGAATTAATAAGCTTTAACTTGTAAAGTCATTATTCCTCTTATGTCCACGCTATCCAGAGGCTGATTTCTGGAGTGTAGCCCTTGGCTGATGTGTGTACAGTGTTCCCAGTCATGCATTTACAGAAATATTCCAACAATTGCCAATGTACATTAAAAGTAATATAATAAATTAATCTGAATAGGTAGATTGTATGGGATAGATTACAGATTTGAGTAAAATATCAGATAGTTTCTATGATGAGATATATTGACCATATGTTCATCCATCCAAAATGTCAAAGCCGCAGGTAGAGATCAGAATATATTCTCCAGATTCTTAGTCTGAGACTGATGAAGTACCCAGTGGACAGAACTGCCATAATTCCAAAATAAGACAAAAAATTCAGGTGTTATTTACAAATTAAATCAATCAACCAAATCAAAGGCCCAAAGAAAACACAAATACAATTAAAATAAATATGTAACTCATGCATGTAAAATAATTGAAAAATTCCATTAACATATATATCAGCTGTTATTTTGTAATTAATTTATTATTCTTCTTGCTGAAGCAATAAAAGGGTCTTCTAAGTGACTGTGTCCTAATTAACATTTTTTTATCCTTATGCTTCAAACCTAAATATTAAGTATTATTCTTTTCAGTAACCCAACTTATTTTTAACTGAAAACTGCTGAAAAAAGAAGAAAATTTGATTGAAAAAGAGTGAAAAATTTTGACACAAACACTGATCTAAAAAGTTATATACCTGCTATGTAAAGACAAAATATTTTATAGACACTGGAGAACAACTGGGAGCACAATGAAAAATCAGTGGCAGTAAAAAGGAATAAAATATATTAAATTAGAAATATTTCTATTTACGAAATGCTGCAAGCATATAAATGAAATATAGAAATGGATACAGCAGTAGCCTGTACACTCTTGAATGTTTCAGAAAATCAAGGTGATTTTATTTTGTTCCTTTCATGTATAATGTAGAAAAACATTATTCTTTCAAAGGCAGTTTCTGAACTTGAGCTAGCAAGTTTTGAAACTGATTTTTGTTACCCACAGACTCCCATTATGTGCTGATGTACACCATCACTTATGAACAGTTACATGGGACATGATATATCATTTTCTATGTAGGTATTAGGTAGTCATGGCAGTGTTATGTTTATTGTGGTCTCAATCTTTTTCAAACTAAATGATTTGATAAACCTATCATAAGTTTTATAATCGTTTGCCTTACTGTCTGGAAATTCCACCACAAACATGTCCTGAAATACGAACTGAGTCCTTTCAGGACCCTGTATTCTATGCAATTGCTCTCAGTACTGCTTTTGTTTTCCTTCACCACAGACACACATACTGAGTAGAGTGAGTCACTTGTTTTAATTCACAGTATTTTCTTTCATATGTCCCATGCCCAGTGTTTTCATTACCTATTCAAAAAGTTCATATGCTTGCCAAAATTCTCAGCACATGTCTGGTACAGCAAAACAATTCAAATTCTTCTACCCATCTGCTGTTTGCAGATCTTGTAATTGCCACTTAAGCCTAAAGACCAAATACAGTTAGTATGCAATCAGATTTGATGCTTAAGATTGTCTGTCATTAATGTAAAGCATGCCAGTGAAGGGGAAATTGTACTTATTTGCACTTATGATTCAGGAAGATAAGAAATGAGATGAGATGAAAAGAAATGCAAATGTTTCCATCCAAAGATAATTAATTGTAGATCAAGAGACAAAAATATCTGACTTTTACTGAAGGGAGAAATCTTAGGTGATAGTGTCAAGAACAGAGAGTAAGGTCTTAAAGTATTATTTCTTTTCAGACATAATTTCAATTTTCAAAAAATTCAAGTCCTACTTCTATAGGTTTTAAAGGCTACTGAAGGATGGATCCCACCACACTCTTCTGCTTTGAAAAGTGCAGTTAATGGTGTTTGATTCTAAATAAAAAGGTATTTTACTTTTTACACCTCTTCCACTAAATGTTCATGAAAGCCTTTCTCTCACAGTCCTTCACAGTCACAAAAATGGCTACTTTGGTAATGATTTTGAAATCTAATAAACAAACTTATGTATAAAATCATGCCAAATTGTTTTTAATATTGGAAGGACAAAAGATTACCCTAAGTTTCAGTAATCATTGATTGTAATTCAGCATCCAAATGATAATAATACATACTTTCATGTCCAATCAGATTATATAGATGGTTCAAGATTTATCCATAATATTTCAAATCTACTACATATCAGAATTAATCTTTTCGCAATGAAAGATCATGTCTTGCAATGTTTCAGGTGTCATGAACACCCAGCCATTAACTTCTAATGGTTTTCTCCTGAAGAAAATGCTAATAATCCGAAACGAAATTTTACAATTTAGTGTCTTACTGCAAAAAAAAAAAAAAGCAAACAGTGGTCTTGATGTTTTCTAGTCATTTCAATTGTTTAAGCCTTTCTTTATTACAGAATATCTGTTATTGAAAATCTGGTCCAGACCAAAACATCAATCATATTTTCCCTTTTTCTAGAATATTTGACATGCCTTTGTAAATTTATGCTTTTTAAATATAAACTTGTTATAAAGCAACAACTCTTAATTCTTTAGAGGCAGATGTGTTTTGATAAAATTTGTCAGAGAATAACTGTGACTTGAAGGCTAAGAGACAGGATCTTGTCAGTATTGCATTGAAAAACTTGGGAGAGGAAGGGAAAAATCAGAGTTCAGAAAAGACCTTTTAGTTATTTGTTTTACAGACACAAAGAAGCATTTTGCAATCCAAAAACATATTGTAGAAATAGCGAAGGGAGATGATTATTTTGTCATTCAGTAATGTCATGGTATAATTTTATTTTTCATTATTACAACAGAAAACCATGTTTTTGGAGTTCATTAGTGAATCTAGCCTTCATTTGTCAGAAAGAAAAGAAAATCGTGACATAACAATAGAAATGAGAAGAACCTGGCAGTTTCCTTAAACTGAGAATACCTTTAAATAACTTATTGAGAATTTTATTAAGAAATGCATACTTCTTGCAATTTGTCACAGAAATGTTACCTACAATGACAGCAAGACATACCCCTCTCCACAGCAAGCTTCATTTCACTATCAAAGAATAACAATGCCTGCAAGGTATGAACAGAACATTCCTTCCATTTTTCAGCTCTGTCACACTTTTATGTTTTGTTCATAATGGCAACTGTCTTGCTTGATGTATCATATAGATGTTCTCACCTGCTTGTTGTCATTCAGCTGCTAAATGAGAAGAATGAATATGTACAATTCTTCCAAAATTGCATTATAATGACACAATCTGGCATATTTGATTATACATCCCGCTATACCCTGATTGTTTTGTGCAGTTGGCTTTCAAGTTACACTACTTGGGTTTTGATAGCTCTTGCCAACTTCCTCAATGCAAATGCTAGAAAGTGAAAGCAATGGGAAAAGTTTTTAAGTATAGACTTGATGGAGGGGTAAAGGTAACATTTCGTTCTTCATCACTCATTAAAACACAATATAAGTTTGCTTTAACATATCAGGGTTTTTCTAAATATATATTTTTAGTGCTTGAGTAAATGGCAGGAATAGTCTGCCTTATGTATGTGAGAAAACAAACATTTCAGGTTTGATTTCCTCATAAAGATTTCTTCTGGTTTTGGTCATTAATTGTCCACTTTGGTGCTATGAAAATATATTGTGTTAGTAACTCCAGATTTTGACGTGGTTTAACGCCAGCCAGCAACCAAGCACTATGCAGCTGCTCACTCACTCCCCCACCAGTGGGATTAGAAAGAAAAGAAATGTGAAATATAGAAAATCTATTGCTTCCTATGGGCAGGCAGGTGCTCAGCCACCTCCAGGAGAGCAGAACCCTATCACACATAATGGTGACTTGGGCAGACAGATGTTATTAGTCCAATCTTCCCCCCTTTTTGTTCCCCTGCTTTATACACTGAGCATGATGTCATAAGGTTTGGAATATCCCTTTGGTCTGTTGGCATCAGCTATCTGGCTGTGTCTCCTCCCAATCTGACATGTAGCCCCAACTTTCATGCCAGCGTAGTAGTATGAAAAACAGACAAAGCCTTGGGTCTGTGTAAGTCCTACCCAGTGATAATTAAAACATCATTATATTACTATCACTGTGTTCAGCACAAATTCAAAACAAGGACCTTTAGTAGTCACTGTGAAGTGAAGGAAAATAACTCTACCCCAGACAAGACCAGCACAGTGATATTTAGCTTTTTAAAGGTTTCTGCTGAAGCCATTGCCTCTTTCACCCACCTTTTTTTAAACTCCAGTTCTTGTCATTGTAAGAGGAAGCTGAAGTACTTCATGAGACATGTACAGCACTAATTTAAAAACCAATCCTTATTGACACAGTTCATCACACGCACACACACTCACACTTTAATCAGAAGATATGAACTAAGAACTCTAAGTTTATTTGAAGGTCCGACTCCATATATAGTATATTTACAAAGGCCAGGGATTGGGGGAGAAGGTTGACACCTCTCCCCATCCCATTGGTCAGGACAACTGTCTATCAGCTGTCCATATCTCTAAGAACAGGAATGAAAACTTTCCTTGGACTAAAATAACATTGGCTGTGTTTACAGACCAATAGTAGACCAACAGTAGTCCATTAAAGAATATCCTAATTTAACTGTCTTCTGTGTCCTAATAAATACCTCCTTGCAATTTAATACTGGGGCTTCTTCAACTTTTTTAGCTCTTATAGTATTCTCAGTAACATTTTCACGTTAAAAAATCAGAGAAAATTGTTATCTGAAATCCAGATATATGTCTAGATCTTCACATAACTATCTAGAACTGTTTTCTGTCACATACTAGCTCTTTTATTTATTTTAAAATGATGGGTGACTGACAAGGCCTTTTCATGCTTTACTTGCTTTTTTGGATTCTCCTTACCAGTACTAATACTACTATTGATAGGCTATCTATAAGCTCAATAACTATCCAGTAAAAAAATTCCAGGTTTTTATTAGCTCTTCATGGTTTAGTATATTTTCAATCATTTCAGCAGTAAAATATAGCTTTACTAAAAAGACCATCATGCAATACCTCTTGTGAAAAGGGTGGAGCATTTGCTTCTCCTGGCCCTTTTAATACCTTCTTAGTTATTCTGAAGTCTTCAGGACTAAATATCATTTATACAGTTCAGCAAATCTATTATTACCTAATACATGTAATTCTTTGAAACATATCATGCTGAATGGCTGCTGTCATGTGTAAAGAGAAATTTTCCAGTGAAAATTCTGCTAGTTAAGAAAATATTGCATAAAAGATCTTAGATTTAAACCTAGAAAAACATTTTAGACAAAACTGAAATAGCATGAAATAAAATAAATTCTCAAAGGTTGTTAATCTTGAGTGGAAAATAAAACAGAAAAAGTTGTGCTTATGCTTGAATGTAAAATATTAATGTGCTTTACATACAGATATCTTAAATTATGCTATTAGATGATATTGTTCAATGATAAAAGTGTGATAAAGTGATAAAACAGTTTTTAGCAAATTAGTATTTTATGAAGATTGAAAAATATAAACCCCCCTTGCAAAAAACAAAAACAAACCAAAAAACCAACCAAACAAACAAACAAAAAAAAAAAAACCCCAAAACAATCCCAAGTAAACCTGTTTGGTACTTCCTTGAAGTTTGAGACCTAATGGAAATATAAATTACTTTTTTTGTTGTTTTATCCAGAGCGTACATGTCAACAACCAATTTCATTTTATAGCCCCACCTTCTTTTGAAACCTTGTTGACATAATCACTCGTAAATGCAAACATAGCTGCACCTTTTCAGCTTATTGTCAAATCAGCATCATCCTGAAGTGCCACAGGTGTGCTCATACTCAGTCTTTTATCTCCCTAGGCTACTCCCCTTTCTTCTGAGGCAAGCCATCTTCAGCCTCATCGCATCACAGCCCTGCATCATCCATTTCTTGTTAGGAAGGTTACCTATTGGCTGACTTAAGTCTTACACAAATTAATGTTTAAAATATTAGACATGAGTGGAGCAATGCACCGGCTATTTCTGTCAGTTGAAACCAGGTAGGCATAACCACATAAGCCTGTCATATCAAATAATTTTCCTGTAACCTTTGTTTGACATTTTTTCCCCCACAGGCAAGAACCCTAAGTAAGACATGTATATCAAGCAAGGAATTTGCTGGCTTATTTTTGTTTACCTCTGGCAAACTGAGGTTCAAACCTCGTCCTTGCCTGAAATTTAATTGCACAAAATTAGCCACAAAAATGCCCTTCTTCCAAGTACCCATCATAAATGTACTCATATCTCTCCTCTCTAGAAGTACACATTGTTTCTAACAAGCAGAAAATTGTTCTGTGATTGAAACAGCGTAACTTTCAAGCCTCATGACTACCTGATAGATTACAGTAGCATAATCATACTATGCTGATATTTTCTGAACTCAGTTTCCATCAGAAATCCTGTCATACAAGGAGTAATTGAGAGCAAATGTTACACTACCATTGAGGTTTTCCAGGACTGAACATATTTCAGTTTCTTTTGTACCCAGAAGAGGCCATTGGCTCACCAATAATTGAAATACCAGTGATCCTCATCTGTTTGTCAATCTGCAAACTAAACAGAAGCTTAACCTACTTCTGTTATGCCAGTCTGTTGATGTTTTTCCAGCAGTGCAAACCATGATATGAACTGGCTGTGATTCACCCATTGGAAAGAGGTTGAGCCAAACATCACTTTCTGCTTCTGGCAGCAAAGCAGGCATTTAATACACTTAACTTCAGAACAGGCTAGGAAAAAAAGGGAAAAAAAAAAAAAAAAACAACAACCCCCCCCCCCAAAAAACCCAAAAAAACCAAAAACAAAAAAACACCTCAGGTCTCAGAAACATGTTACCAAAATAAAGTATACCTTAAATAAAAATTAAAATGTGTTTTTCCATCAATGCACATGACTCAACACATTCCTCTCCTGGGTGCAGTGGAACCAACATCCCAAAATTTTGGGATGAATATACGCTTTCTGTTATCCCTCCAGGATGTATCACCCATTAAAGGACACAGTTTTCTCTCCTAATGATGCCAGATGATTATCATTATCAGAAAACCGAACAAAAGAATTCCTCTAGGCAATGATTTTGGAGATAGTTTTCCAGGGCTGAAGGAAAAAGCATTTATTTTGAAAACTGATGGCAAGCCAATGTTGCGTGTTCTCACTCCTGAATAACCACAGTTTCTAAATGCAGCTCTTGACTCAAGTAAGTTCAACTACTTCACCCAGATGATAATAATGCTTTCTCATCCCTGCAGCCTGGTTATCAAGATGTGTGTTACGCCTATTGTGAACATTCCAACATATATATTCAGTTTCTTTTATCTGTATTGATGAAGTCTGCTTATCTTATTAGGCTGTAAAGAATACATCTTCAAAGATTGTTTGCTCTCATTATCCATTAGGTATTAAAAAAAAAAAAAAAGAAAGAAAAGGAAAGGGAGAAGTCCAATTTCATCTGTGCTCCCTAGTGTTACACTTGTGTTTGATTTTAGGCAAAGCAACTTTTACTTCTGTGCTTCAGATGTCTATCTTTAAACTAACAATGGCATCACATTTCAGTGGTGGGAGATGAGCTGCATTTACACACTAATTTAGGGATTAGTCTCTATAGAAAAAATATCTGTATAAAGCCATTAATCCCAAAGGCTGGGTCAAAATACATCTGAATCAAAGCCCTATCTTTAGATGCAGGCACTATAAAACAATTGCCTGCATGTCAACAAACTATGTTGAGGCAGAAAAGCAAGCTTATCGCCTCACAGACATCATTCCATGATCCTTTTGAGTATCATCTCTCCACAGCTCAAACCTTGCTAAATTAGTCTCACAACAACAAATTTAATTTCAGTTAGATAACTAGATTTCATTTAGTATAGTATTGTTAATTATATTTTAGGCTGTAGTGTAGACAACTCCCTAGATCCACTAGCTGATCATGCTGACCAGGTATTGACTGAAACAACTCAAAGCAGATTGGCTCAGCACAGGGTTGAAGAATAATATTAAAACTGGAAGTCTGATATGGGTTAATATACACCTGTGATAAAATATGTGGTTAACCTGGCTGTCATGGAGAAAGAATATTGACTTGCATAACCATTTTTCCAAACCTATTTAGTCACAACCCTTTCAAAAAATTTTGTCAGTGGATATACGGATTAAGTTAGTCCAGAGAGACAGAGAGATGTTGTTCTTGAAGTAGATAATAAATAAATTTCAAGAATTTGGCCCTTAAATCAAATATATAATTTGTATATTTGTATGTTATGCATTTACAAGTACCACAGCAGAAAAACCCCTTCTGATGAAAAACAAGGACAAACAGAAATATTTTTCAGACTGTCAGTTAGCCAACTCTTCCAACACACTCTGAAACATAAACACTGTACTTTTTGAATTACTTTTCAATATATAAAAATATCTGCTGTATCCAAATATTCAATCCTTTAATAGAGCAGGTGGTGTTTTTTGTTAGCATTTGTTTTTATCATTCTAATAAAATACACTGTAGAATTTTCTAATTAATAAACATTTACTTTTATTATGTATTTGTATTTTATCACAACCTTACCTGAAGTCAAATTAATATATATTGAGAAAATATATTTTTTAAAATATTTAATAATATTTAGTGGATTTAAATTTATTAGTTATCTGGGTTTGGTAGCTAAATTTTTCCAAAATAGCTTATGTTTTCTAGGAACTCAACTTATTCCTGAAATATCTTAAATCCCCCTATTTATTCACTGGTTAAGAAGTGAATGAAAAATCCATGAAGAATCATGTTGCCTATCTTAAAAAATCCAATCCTTTCAGCAAAAATTGACATTCATATTATCCTAAAAAGAAAGAAATTAATTTTTACTTACTGTCTACAAATATCATGTTAACTGGAATTAAGCTTTCTGAGCTATGCCTTTACTAGGGTAAACTACACTTTCAAATCACCCTAGTCAAAATTTCTTTTAGGGGGAAGGAAATTAGACAGGTAAGGAACAACAAATGAGCTGAACTTTGTCCTCAAAGAAAATTGGTTTTTCCTTTTCAATTTCATTTCAAAGAGATCTGACAACTGTCGCTTTGAACAAACTTTAACAGCACAATATCCTTTGTGCAAGTTTCCCCCTGTCAGCTTTTCCATTTCAGCAGGAACTTAGAACAAAGTGTACACTGCCCTTTTAGTTGAGAACTTCATCAGTTGAATGAACACTGGTATAGTGCAGTGAAATTGAGGGCATACTCTCTCTGTGAATCTGAACAGTATACTCTCTCAATAAATATAACTTCTCTGTCTTTTACAAGAATAAACTAACCAACCATCCCTTCTCTCATTTTCTCTGCTATCCTGTGTTTACTGAAAATGAAAAGCCATTTGAAAATCCACTTGTTTAAACCTAGGTGGGGTAGCAACAGTCCTGATTGCAGCATGTCTCTTTGTTTTTCAGAATAAATCTGAACTTACTCATTTTCAATGCTTCTGAAATCTATCTATGGCCCAAAAAGTTCTTTTGCTTTATTTTTCTTAAGAAAATGCTTACGTCAATGACAAATAAAATGTAACTAATTTAATAAAACAAAAAATTGTAGAAAATCCAGAATTTTCTTAGAGGTGTTTAAAAATAATCAATTCAAAAGGTGAATCACATTCATGTCACAAAACTGGGTCATCTGTACCTGACTAAGACCAGTGCTGTTGCATATTCTTAGAAGCATCACTCTTTCTCAGGAGTACCTAAGAATTACCAAGTTTGAGAATACTGTGTTTAACATTCATGTGCAGTCTACACACCATGACATATTTCAGTGAGACATGAGAAGCAATTCTGTGATATGTCTTCCAGCTTTCCTTCTATACTCTAATTCACACAATAGAAGCAGGATATTGTTTGAAAAATTTCATTAGTAAAACAGAAGCACAAAAAGGAGCACTGCTTAAATTATCAGACTCTGTGTGGATCTGAATTCATGAGAGTTCTCCAGACAAATAAAATACAGAAGAACATGACATTAAAATAAGTACAGGAGAATTTTTTCATAAAGACTTGGATGTTTGGGAGCATCTACCTCTTTCAAACACAATTTACGAAGCTCATCGGCTCACTAATTTCAATCACTGGAACAGGTTGCCAAGAGTTGTTGTGGAATCTTCATCCTTGGAACTACTTCAGAAGCTGTTTTCATAACTTAGAACTTAAGGTTCTGTAAATTTAGTTACAAGTATGTGTACCTGAAACACTGGCCTGTAAAAGAGTAGAATATTTATCTGAGATAATTTGACAGTATTACAGAGAAGGTGTAGCATCCAATAACATTGCCAAGTCATATCCTGGGCTGCACCCAAGGCAGCGTGGGCAGCAGGGCCAGGGAGGGGATGGTGCTCCTCTGCTCTGGTGAGATCCCACCTGCAGGGCTGCATCCAGCTCTGGGTGCCAGCACAGGAAGGACAAGGACCTGCTGGGGTGCCTCCAGAGGGCCACAAGATGACCAGAGGGGTGGAGAACCTCTCCTGTGAGAAGAGGCTGAGAGAAGTTGTGTTGTTCAGCCTGGAAGAGAGAAGGCTTCAGGGTGACCTAATTGTGGCCATCCAGAACCTAAAAAAAAAAACTTGCAGGAAGGGCAGATTGACTATTTACATGAGCATGTAATGAGAGGGAGGGGAGAATGGGTTCAAATTGAAAGATAATATATTTAGATTGGATATTTGGAGAAAATTCTCTTCTATAAGGGTGATGAAGCACTCACACGGGTTGCCCAGTAAGTTTGTGGATGACCCATCCATGGATGTGTTCAAGGCCAGGTTGGATGGGGATTTGAGCAATCTGGTCTAGTCGAAGGTGATCTGCACACAGCAGGGGAGTTATAACTAGGTGATTTTCAAGACTCCTTCTAACCCAAACTATTTTATGATTCCAAGACTCACATAACAGTTTTACTTTTCAAATATATAGTAAATATGGATTTTTCAGGGTGTATTTCTATGTGGATAACATTAAAAAGTTTAGAAAGCTCACAAAAAATATTTAACTTTTGCTGCAAAGAGCTTTTAATGATATATTTACCAGTTCACCTGTATTTTCTTTCCAAAATTTTCATACAGTGCATGAAATTCTCATTTTCCTTCTTATCAAATCTGACGACTTTTGATTGATGATATTCCTTTCTCAGCTGCAAATGTAGAGCAGCTAAAAATAAGACAATAGAAGTAGTTTCAGCTTTCACACTGATCTAAACTAAAGTTAAGTTTACTGATCATAACACTAGAATAAATAGGATGTAAGTTTGAGATTTATCACAAAGACATATCTTCAAATGGCTGTTTTATGCATAACATAAAGAGCATGAGAGCTTCCGTCAAACCAGAGTGGTGAGTACTTCAGAAGGGTTATTCTCCTTTAAGGACACATATTATGTATGCTATAGGATGTCTTCATGGTCTACTGAACCAGTATGTATTTCAGCTATTAAAAGAAATATTTCATGTATTTATTCAACAAAGCAAAACAAACAACAGGAAGCCATCCAGACTCTATTCATATGCCATTTTATATGGCCTTTAACCAGGAGACTGGAATGGTTCTTTAGGAGCTGTTTTGGTTAATAAGGACATTAAGAACTAGAGCTAATGCTTCCTTGAAAAAACTCTATGTTAATATTCTAAAGGGAATGTACTGACAATGTAGCCTATTTTAAATTGGCTTTTTATGTACTGTACACAGTGTTGTATGTAACTAGTTCAAATTTAATTCTAGTTCTAGAGGCTATGTTTTTGACAAGTGAAATTTTTGGAATTTAAAATCATGTGTTATACATATCTTTATTGTCTTCAGTTTGCCTAATATAACTCAAGAACAGTTCCGTTTGAAATCAATCTGATGTGTTTTGACAATAGATCTAGTCCAGTTGCAAATCTTGTCAGAGAAGGAAGGATTAGTACATGCAAGTAATTTTTTAAGAGAAGTGGTACAGAATAGTGTGATCAAACAAATTCCACTGCACTTAAAATCTGTTTGTATATTTTATGTAGTAGTAATACCTTCTCTCATGAAAACAATATGCTCTTGACAAATTAGCAAGTAATACTAAAGCGAAATCAGCATATTTGTATAGTGGAATGGAAAACATTAAATCCATTCTCCTAATGCCTGAAAGCAACCAAGTCTCCTCATTTGTTGAATGTGTATTGCTAATTCTTGCAGGGGATGAATAGTTATGGGATACTCTCTTACCTTTGCTTATTTTTTTCAGGAAATAAACAGCAATATTGATTATGTTTGGAAACCCTTTAAACTGCAGCATCTTCTTAGTCATATCTTTTACACAAGGTATAACTCCCATTACCTTGTTTCTCTTCCAATTCTGTTCCCAATGAATGTTTTGCAACTTAGATAAATACACTTCTACATATGCACAAATATCCCTTTCAATTTGGTAAAAGACTTTCCCTCATGTGGTAAATCTTACCAAAATATTTTGAAACAAGCAGCGATCCTCCTTAAAACAGGTTTTTAAGCAAAAAAAGAGAAACTAGAAACAGTGAGGGTCTCAATGACACATTTCTGAATAAAAATGTTCTTTATGGAAGATGATATAGAGTATCTATAAAGCTTGTGTTGATAATGAAATTCCATTTCAAGGTGAACAAAGTGATCATCTAAATAAATGTCACTTTGAACATTTTACTCTCCTGAAGCACTGCACATTGAAATGGGCCAGCCTTTGATTACATAAATGTCCAAGGCAAAGCATCCATCAAGTAAAAAAAAAAAAACTCCATAACATCAAAGTGAAGGAGAAATGCTTTGTGCTAGTCTCGTTTGGGATTGGTTTGGTTTTGGGTTATTTTGAGGGAGAGGGTGGTGATGTCAGTGTAGTTGCTTACTTTTCCATTTCTCCCATTCTTCTTTTGTTCCAGACCATTCCAGATCCTACTCTGAGACGGTGTTTTTTCTTCCACAAGTGCAAAACTAAGGCTTTGAGCACTCAGTTGCTATGGAAACAAAAAAGACAGAAATAGTTTATGTATTTCAAGAGCTGTCAGCCTATATGCTGTGGATTTTGATAACTAAACCTAAACATGAACCATCATTTTAAAAAGCCATTGTGACATTTATTACCATGCATGACTGTTGCTAGGGAAAATAAGGCACCATTTTGTTTATCTTTTGGCCCATGAGTTTTATAAACATTTGGGATTTCAGAATCAATTATTGTTCTTAATCAGTATTTAGCAAATGAGATAGAAACAAACATAGAGTGAGCTGACAAACATTGCAGTATTCTCCACGGCTAAAATACAGCAAATTGCAGTACAGTGATTCAAGGAAAGACACATTGAGAAAGACATCTTTTAATACTTATAAATATATACTCAACTTCCTAAAGAAAATTTTAAGAAGAATGAAGAAATGCTGCCTTTTCTGCAAGATACAGCAACAAAATCATTTCTACGTGCCTTTCAAAGCCTTAGAGTTGCTTCCAAAAAAAATCTGGATATTTTCTGAACTGAACAATCCTTTTCTGGGGATTCAATTTTACCAGACACTAAACATGTCCATTCTATTGCTGCTTTTCAGGAAGTTCTGATATTCCCAAAATTAAGGTTTCCATAACAGTTCTTTTTATCAGAATGTAATGATTGAGTTGAAGGAATTAAGACTATTACACAATACTTTCTCAATAGTGCCCCATAATGAAGGCTTGAAAGGAATACAACACTCATTTTCCCAGAATGTACCACAGATAGGCTCAGTATGGAAAACAGCTAAAATAATACCACACATAAAGCATTTTCTTTTTTTCTACAGGGAGCAGAGAAAAATAAAATTATGCCAAAATAGTTTTTAATTTGGTGTTTTTTGCAGCCAATTTTTCTTTTGTATCCACAGTTTCTGAGACCACATACAAAACATTATCTAAAGATAATGATAATAGGTATTTAATAGTGCTAGTTGCTCTTCAAAATCAAACATTCTGGACTCATTGCCAGCATGTTCCTTTTCATTGCATCAAAAGTACAATAAATGTGTGTTTCTCAACACAAGCAGGGATGTCAGGAATGTTTATAAAACAATTTCATTCACTTTGCCATTTAGAAGGAAAACAGAGACATAGAGATGATTAAACAGAACAATTTTTAATTTTCCTAGGAATCATGTATCTAAATATTTATTTATGTAATTAGTTTCTCAAATTTAAGTGTATTCAGTCCTGAAAACTCATTCTGAACCTAAAAAATATTTAACCTGAACCCTACAACTTTTTAATTTATGTTAATTATATATTAATTTAATAACTATAATGCAAAAAGGGAGTATTCTGCAATAGTTGAAAGAATTTAATAGTCTAAACCATGTAGACATCATTGACAGGCTAATAATTTTTAAAGACACCTTATTTTGAGGTATATAAGGGCACAAGTTTCATACTCTGTGTGGAACATCTTTTTTGTGAAAGTGTTAGAACACCAACTTGGCAATCTGGTTTATTATAATGAGCACCATGGTGGTTGCTATATCCTTTTTCAAATAATATTAGGGCATGATATAAAAATTTTCTGGTTGACAAAAATTACGGAAACACCATCACACACTAATTCACTGGGTTCCCTTGTAATTAACCTATTATGCCATCAGTCAGCGCTGAAGCCTTGGTTGCACTGGAGTAGATTAGATAAATCAAATTTTATCACCTTAGATGAGACCAGAACTGTATCCACAAGCTCAGCCATTGGCTCTGTCACATGATCTTAGGCAAATTAAAATTGCTACCTTTTAAATAATAACTCCAGGCCCACATCTCTCTGCCCAGAGTCAAAGGAACACCTTCAAGGTCATATTGCTAATAATTTTTTGATTACTGGGCATTTTATATGCAATCACAACTAGAGATTATGAAGAATTAGTAGGATCTCAGAGGAAATAGGCTTGTTTACATGTGGTATATTCTACTAGTTTCACGGACTTTAGTGTACTTAAAAATATATGTCACCAAAAAAAAAAAAAAATTCAAAAAAATGGTTCTTAAAACTTGGGCTCCCAACTAAAGTGAAGGAAAAAATCTTTGGAACATACCCATATTCAGGTTTAAAAGGTAGACAAGGTGCACAGAAAGGGAAAACAATCTATTTATACAGATTAATTGCTCCCTCAATAACACTGGGTTTTCCTCATGTATTTCAGACCTCAGGCAAGACAGTGTTACAAAAGATTTGTGAGAAATAAAGCATCCTGAAGACAATAAGGGGTGAGGCAGATGAGTTCTTATAAGGACTGATAGAGCTAATAGCTAGATTAATTTAACAAAGCCAAGCGAACAAAGAAATAGAAAGTGAGCTGTCTTTCAAAATCAGATTTATCAGAACGAATATCCTTATCATTCTGTTCCAGTCCTACCAATAATCATGAGGGAGTGAAAACAAAAACTAATCAGGGCACTGTGGTGTGATACTCACAAGCTCATAACTGGCAGTAAAATTGAAAGGACTATGTCTGCTGCGGTGAATAATTTCGACACTGAGGCCCAGAACAGACATGTCTCATCATTTGTAACATCTGCCAAAGAAAAAAACCCAAAAAAAAACCCGAAACAAAACAAAAAAAACCAAACCAAAACAAAAAAACCCAACGACCAAAAAACCTGAGCCAAATAAGCTAGTTAGAAAGTTACATTTTCTCCTTTTAATCCCAGAAATTTGGCTTTAAAGAGCCTGCAGGGATTCTCTGTTTTGAGAAATATTTCTAAAACAGATAAAATGTGTGAACTAGAACTTAAAATGAAATTTGTGCATCTGTTTTAATTCTAGAAAGATGTAATCGTGAGATATTATAACATGTAACATATACGTGCATGCATACATAAGTACATATACACATATAGGTGCTAACTGGAAATTAGGCCTTTGATTTTATGGAAGCTGATTATTTTTATCAAACACTAGAAATATCATGTAGAAATTTATAAAACTAAAAAAAAACCCACAAATTATAATCAAAATGTAACCTAATGAGAAAGGCTCAGGGAGGCTTGCAACTGAAATTATCAGATAAGATATGTAGCAAGAGATCCTTCAACACGTCTCAGACAATGATTATGCTGTTTTTGAAAAACTAACCAGCTACATATAATTATATAGTTGCAAAGAATTTTTTAAAGTTATTATATCTGTAATAGTAAGAGGTAGTTGGCCCAGCCTGCAAGATGAAGTTATACTACAAATCTTTCCTCATTCTGCTACAAATGTTGAACGGGTCAAGCGTATTACTAACACCTGCAGGCAGTATTGATAATGTTAGTGATGTTTATGTTGCTGCCCTGATTAGGTCTTTTGGCTGAAATTGGCAATCTGGAGACAAATCATCTGGCTTGACTTTTATGAAGTTGTGTCAGGAGCTGTTTACAGGGCAGAGGAACTGCTTCTGCAGCAGCTGCTGCTGCTTGGTCCCCTCCACGGGCACCTGATAAGAATAGTGAGAGGTCACTCTCAGAGACATAATGCAGTGGTGAGACCCTGGTCTAAACCACCTCAACCTCTTCCTTTATCTAAAATAGTGTTAGTCACTAAACTCTTTCACTTCTAACAATAAACAGACTTCCTCAGAACTTTAACTTGAGGCTTCTAATGTGATTACTTAAACTCAGCACCACCACCTGCTGTCTTGTATAGGCGTGCCATGCAGCAGCTAAACACTCTTCTGCAGGTAAATGTACCTTTACCTTGTTAAAGGCCAGGAGATCCAGCTGGTGGAAGAGCAGTGAGCTAAATGGCTGATGACCTGACCTGCATGAGATGTCAAAAAATACAAATGTTAATACACAAGGCTTTATCTTCTTGTATAGGACAATTTAGAGGCTTTATGTTATAGTAAATAATATTGTAGAGTAACAGAATCACTTAGGTTGAAAAGATCTCTAAGATGAATGAGTCCAGCCTTTGACCAATTACCGCCATGGCACTAATTGCCATGTCCAGTTGCTTGTTGAACACCTCCAAGGATGGTGACTCCACCACCTCCACAGAATCACAGCATAATTTAGGATTTAGAGCCCTTCTGTTATCAACACACAAGCCATTTGCTATTTAGGTATTCCATTCTATCCAACACAACATTTTGAGAATTATATAAGTAGTAAAGAATAATATGGGAAAATATAAAGGAATTTGCTGACGTTAGTTCTGTTTCCATTGTCTATAATATGACTGCAGGATCAGTCCTGTCTTACACTGAATTGGTGCATAGGGGAATAATTTGTATTTCTGGAAAAAAAATACAGATTTTCTTACTCTTTCACAGCAGTATCTTCCTTGTAAGACAGTCCATCTTCCTCTGGAGATATAAATGTCATTCCTGGGGTCATATCTGCCATAAGATAGTTTATTTACAGAAGTGGTGACTCTCATAAGCTCCAGAGAAAGCTCAGATGAGACCTCAGTCATGTATCTACATTGTCTGAAATGGGATTTATAAAAGCTGAGCATAGGGAGAGTTTAGTTTAGCACAAGGGGTCATGAGCTTTCTACTCTGTCAAACCAGCTACCAATGACATAGAGGGGAAATATGTGAAAATCAGTGGAATCAGTGAATTTAAATCCCATTTTGCAGGAAACATAAGACGTCTTGCTCAAAAATAGATCGCCACAACACGTTTTCTTCTTTTTATATAATATATATACTTTTAGTTTTGTCCCTGCATTTTTCCTTCTTTTTAAGCATTTCTTCTCCCCCCATAGTGATTATGCAACTAACATACTTTTTATAAAAAGCAGCCATAACTACTATGGGACAAACAGACAAAAGTATTTTAGCCTCCTTTGGTATAAAACAGCTCTAAGATACTTTCCTTGACAATAGAAACAATTTCTATTGTTTACAAATTCCTTTCTTAAATGTGAGGAACCATGTTTCTACATGACATTCCAGATGATGTTTCACTACATTGAATATTATCTTGAACACCTTTCTGGAACACTAGTAGCTAATAAAAAAGCATATGCCATTCAAATCTCACTGTATTTTTATTAAAAATAAATCCATTTGAATCTGACCTACTGCCTCAATGTTATGATTTTCTAATATCCTTCAAATAAGTATTTTTAGAGACAGATTAATATAGACTTTTGGTGCAGATTTACTGGAAGTTTGTTAATTTCAGGAATAAGTATAATTACTTATTAATTTCTGAAATTCAACTTATTTGTCCTGAATATATTCTTTCCTTGAATAGGTAACTACACTAGCACTTTAATAAATGCAAATAAAATGTGAACAAATATTTTCCTTTTAATCGTCTAGTTGCACGAAAGAAAATGCATATACTATGACAGCATTCTAGGTGTTTGGCAAAGCTACTGTTTAACAAATCTGTAATATGTTTAGGCTGACCTGATTTCTGCTGTAAATTCAAGTCAGTAGGTTCTTGGCTAGAGCCAGTATCTTGCCAGGGTGATGATGTAAACTAAACTCAAGGACTGATTGGTTAGCTAGGCTGAAAAGACTTCTCAAATAATCCCAAAGGGAATTCTCAGTAAAACAAAAATAAATTTTGCTTTCTTCTTGTTTTATTTACCTGCTACTTATATTTTAAATGTAACCCAGTTAGGGTTTTTTTCTGTGCAGTCTATATAACAAAATTGAATATTAAAACAGTATTTCTCAGATGACTGTATGAAATCTTGAATAATCACATAGTGCCTATGTCTTTACACAAGAGCAATCACTAGTCCTAACCGTAGTGCCTCCAGGTATAATTTCTGGTTTACTGGCAGCCAGTGCAAGACATTGGATAAAATCAGGCTTTTAGGTGTATGTAGTTGTTTGAGTTACTCAGGGCCGAGACAAAGGCAAACTTGCCTGAATCCAAGCTTCAGGCACATGAAACCTATAATATTGACAAAAATACCCTTATTTAGGATCTCCTGTACTCCCAAGTAGCAGTAAACACTTTCTATTTAATCTGGAAAATTTATCCATAAACCCAAAATTATCCCAGTGTGAGCAATGCTCCATCATCAGCTAAGATCAGAAAAGTTGGTGCAGACTGTGTGAAAGGATATCCAGATATTAGGAGTTTTTACCTGCTTAGGGGAGGGTGTAGTTTTGTATTTTCTGAGCATAAAAATTAATTTAGACAGTTTTAATACAGTTAACCGGATATATCAAAACATCTTTAAGTTGAACTCTTGACTGTCACCCTGATTTTTCAGCCTTCTCTTTCTCTCTCACTGTTCATAGTTCTTGGGTTTTTTCTCACGCATAGGTGTTATAAATAGAAGCAATATTTTCCTTAAATCTAGGTAGTTTACATTCTTTGTCTTAGAGATATGGACAGCTGATAGACAGTTGTCTTGACCAATGGGATGGGAAGAGGCATCAACCTTCTCCCCCAATTCCTGGCCTTTGTAGAAATACTATAAAAGTGGAGTCAGATCTTTTAATAAACAGTTCATGCCCTCTCACCAAAGTGAGTGTGTGTGTGTGTGTGTCTGTGTGTGTGTGTCAAACAGCAACACTTGACTATCTTTCATATCTAAATATGTTTGAGCTTCACAAGTTAGTTACCAGTGGGAGTAGATAAATTTAGAGAGCACCCCGGAAGAGAAAGACTTGGCAGGGTTGGTGGCAGAAAAGCTGCATATTATCTGGCAATCTGCAAATGCAGCCCTGAAAGTCAATCGTGTGCTGGGCTGCATCCAAAGCAGTGTGGCCAGCAGGGAGATGGAGAGGGTTCTACCCCTCTGCTCTGCTCTCATGATCGTCCACTGGAGAGCTGCATAGAGCTCTGGAGTCCCCCAAAAAGGGACACGGACCTGAGAGAGTCCAGAGAAGGGCCACAGAGATGATCAGAGAGCTGGAGCATCTCTCCTATCGAGATAGGCTTAGAGAGCTGAGGGTGTTAAAGCTTCAGAAACAGAAGCTAACAGAAAGCTTCAGAGAGACATTATAGCAGTCTTTCAGTACCTAAAGTGGGCTACAAGGAGAATGGAGAGGTATTTTTCACAAGGGCTATGTAGGACAAGGTGGGAAGGCCTTAAGCTGAAGGAGGGTAGATTTAGATTAGGTGTTAGGAAAAAATTCTTTACTGTTCGGGTGGTGAGACACTGGAACAGGTTGTCAGAGAAGCTGTGGATGTCCCAGCCCTGGAAGTGTTCAAGGCCAGGTTGGATGGGGCCCTGAGCAACCTGCTCTGGTGGAAGGTGGCAGGGTGCAGGGAAGCAGGGACCTGGACCCGGGTGATCTTTAAGGTCCCTTCCAACCCAAACCATTCAATGATTCAAACACCCAGCTGTCATGAGGGTTTGAGAGCGTAGGCAGCAGTGAGTTCAGGAAATACTAAAGTTTCTTTTCATTATGATAACTTTGTTTCTAAATCCATTTCTGAATTTTTATAAGCTGCTACTTTTTCTTTTGGTCATCTAACAATTTTTTTTACAAAGTTCCTCTCTGGAGTGAGGGTATTCACTTACCTTGTGTTAAAATAATTTTAAGAACTAAGAAGACATTTTCTATCCCACTTATTTCCACACAATTATTACCACAAAACCTGTTCACATTATTGCAATGTAGATAAAAGTGCAGCATCTTGTACAGAATTTGGATAAAAAGTTTTGGGTAAAAGACTGATTTTCATAATTTAAGGAGCACTGTCTCACATTCTTCATGAAAAAAAAAAAAAATTTGAATTTCAAAAACCTGCTGGGAATTGACAGAAACACTTTCCAAACAGTAAGATTTAATATTATTAGCTCAAACCTCTGAAGATGTATGGATTCTGTTTTAACATGTCAAAATGTAGTCTGACCACTATTTTTCTGCAAATGCCTACACAGCTGCAGAATTCTGTTCCTCTGATAGAATTAATGTGATTCCAAAGCAACTAAAGAGGATTAGAAGAGAACATTTGAAAGAAAAAAAAAATAGTCTCATATTCGTGAGGGTTTTTTCCTCAGTTTCTGTTCCAAGCAAAATGAGGATTGTAGATATTCACTAAATTCTCTTTATATTAAGGTTTAATTAATCCAGAATGACAGCTGAGTCCGCTTTCTTAATGTTCCATCGTAAATCATCTGCAAAGCTTCAGTTAACTTGAATTCAGATGCACTTATGCACTGCAAAAATGAAAACATTAATCCGGAATTATCACTATGGAATAAATGTAATTCTATTACATTTCGTACCAAATGCCTCCATGTGAAAGACTTTAAAAATTGAGGGATAATTTTAAAATCAATCTGAGTATGAAAAAGCTATATTTTACCTTCATAGAAAAAAAATAATATAAATTATGCAGAATTTTATTAATGGTTAATACGCTGATTCTGGTTACTTCTGATGTATTAAGAGGTATATTCATCTTGCAGTCTTTGTCCATTTTTTATGTGCTTAATTATCTAAAAGAGCAATAATAATGGCAATCATGTTTGTGGTTTTGGCCATCCAGTGGAATGCAACTGATTCTGATTTCCTTTGAATTTTTTGAAATTCAACAGCTGAGTTGCTTAGAAGAAAAGTTTTTTGAATGTGGATTATTTGGAAATTGCTCAGAATATATCATTCATGTTGTGCAGTTCACAAACTGAATTATACGACAGTGTTTGCATACCTTGAGCATATCAATCATTTCAGAGTGGAGAACAATAAACAACAAAAGGGCATGCCCTTTATCAGGAAGTATTCAAACAATGACTTATACTAATTTTTATGAACTTTGTGAAGTTCTGATACTCTGAAAAAATTCTCTGTACCATCAGTGTTCTCTCAAACAATAAATACTCTGCTTCAGGATTATAAAGAAAACAAATTCTGCTGTATTTAAGAATTAATTCTATTATTTAATGATTTTTGCTGTCTTGTAGTAGTCATTTTAATGACTCCCTAAAAACCCTGAGCATTCTGCTGCTTTTAGTACTTTGACAAGAGAGGTTGTATTGTGGTACTTTTGCTTTTGATTTTCCTTTAAATATTATATATCTCTAGCACAAGGCCATCCAAAACATTGTATCAGCTGCAGCTCTGACTTCTCTGTTCCACCCCTTCCCTCAGAAACTGCTCTTTCAATATGCACAATAGCAGCTCCTTGAACAGATATTTTACAGCAATTATTATACCATTATTGAATATTAAACTCCACCATATTTTTCAGAAAGTTTTTGAAAATTCCTGGCTGATAAAGACCTGTAGAAAATCTTTGTATTGTCCATAGAAAGGGGAAACTAAATGTTTATACATAGATGCAGAGCCTTGGCCTGGTAGAATTGTACATATGAAACTGTCTTCCACTACAAAAATCTTCTGTGGACAAATGCTTCCTGAGGAGAGTTGTGAGGTAATGATTTTATCAATTAAAGGTGATATTCTTTATGAATTAAAGGAGATTTTCTTCATGTAGAAATACCTGCAGAACCAACTGGAAAACACATCAAATTCAGGCCAGCAGTACTGTTTTTCAGACTTTTATTTAACAATTGTTTATGACAGTAATGCATGATTTTGATTTACTTATAGATAAAGAAAAACACCACTTCATGGTCTCAAGGTATGCACAAAATTTACTTGTCAAAACACTGAAAAATCAAAGCAGATACAAAATTTCAGTTATTATTCTTAATTGGGACCAGCCTTATCAATCAGTAATGCTATTGTGGTTGGAAAGAAATAAAACAAAACAAAACAAACAAACAAAAAACCCCCACAAAAACCAGAAGAGCTGCCTTAAGGTATGTGAGTATGGAACACGGTTAATAATAAACCAAGGGGTTTCATGCAGGTATTGCACAAATAAATTTTCTGCCCTTTATTGGTCAAGAGAAGTAAAGTAGACAACAATGTAGAAATTTATAGCATGCTGTTTCCTTCTTGAGAATATTTCTGCCAGAAAGTATTTCAGCATTATGTTTGTGTAAAAAAATGCACAACCTGCAGAGAGAAATTTTGTATCAAAGAGCTCTTGTTTTGAACCTAAAAAGTAACAGTAAACAGGCACCAGTTTGTATTAGAAGGACGGAACAAAATTTCATTGCAAAACAAACCACTCCAGTTGCTGGAGATTAATGGGGTTCTTTTCCCCTGGCTTGCTGTGTCTTGTAAAATATATATCTCTGCATGCTTATTAAGGAGGGATGAGGGACTACATGCACACAGAGAGTGCATTGCACTGCTTAAAATTGCTCATCGCTGCCTTGCTGAAGAGAGTTATGACATTATGGTATGTTAGGAGCAAAGCTGAAATCCATGGCCATTTAAGTCACTGTCAAGGTTTTAAAATGATTCAGCAAAGCAGTTAAATAGCTTGCCAAAAATGTAAGATAGAACATCTTGTACTATTTTTTTCTATGCTCAGGAGAGTCCTGGAAAAGGAAGCTGCTGTACATCATTATGTATAAAAGTAAAAACTTTAAGTGAGTGAAAAATAAGTCCTTTTTATTATAATGTGCTCAAAATGATCCCTAGTGAGATAAGGCATTATTTATCCTAATGAAATTTCTCTTTTAAAACTGTGTTAAGATATTCTTTATCACATGCATCCACATTTACTGGTTTTGCTGCCCCTATTTTTATCAGACTCTATTTTCTATAGATAGTAGGAATTAGGGATATTTCCATCTTATTAAGCTTTCTCAAAAAAGCCTATGCACAAGGTCAGATGCACATTTTTCTGGTTTTACCCGTTTCTTCAATGTAGATCCATGCAACAGAGATAAGGACATGTCTGTGAGAAGACTTATTCTTGCCAGATCCCATGATCAGCTTTCTCTCAACCATACTCTTGTCTAATAGACAAGCCATAGCTCAAGCTCAAAGCATTTGTAGTGAATTGAGAACAGCAGACCCCAGCTGGTAGCACAGAGCAAAGCAGAATGCAAAGCAGCAGCAGAGCATATTGGTGGACTCGTTTGCTCATTTTCAGCACTGCTTGTCTCCTATATGTCTAGACTGTATAAATGCAAATTTGGAAGTGTTTAGGAACCCCAAAATATGCAAAAGCTCTCTCATTCTGGTTGTTGTAGAATCATCTAGATCCTGTGTCTGTATTTGCAGATGGCCACTGTATAGTAAACATTATGAAGTAAAAAGAAGCTACTGTGGAAAAAATCCAAACGAACAAAAAAAAACCCCAAACAATAACACCACCACCCCCCAAACCCCAAAAGAAATAGCATTTCAATTTTTGTCTCTAAATACTTTCTTACTTTCAGCTATTTCATAGAGACCTGACATTTCAAAAAGATTTGCAAAGAAATTTAAAGCAATGTAAAAAGGCATTTGTAGAAGAATAATAATTGCTCAGAACTAAAAATACATAATAAAATATAGACCCAGCATTAATAAATTCCAGGTTATCAAATGTTCTTAATTTTTATTAAAACGTTCTGCATTGAAAGATTAGTGTCGTGTAGTTACGATTTTACTTTTAGATGGTGGCCTATATATACTTCTCGCTATTTCTCATAGATAAAGACTGTTGTGACAAACTTTCCGTGAAAGTAGAAATATGAATTCATTCTTATTAAATGCTGTACACTATTCTATTAGCATTTTCCAGCTAGAACCTCTAAGTATGTAAAAATGAGAGTTAATTCTCAACGAGTTCCTTTAAATGGAAACTTAAAGTACTGCAATATTTCATAAGTGGTTAGATCAGAGTAGAAAGAGAATAAGTGACAGGACAAGTGTCACTAAGCACTGGAAGCAAGCACAAGATGAGAACACAGGACACAAAAGCCACAGCATTCTCTGATCACGTTAGTTTGCTACCTTCTGTGGAGAGTGTGCTTCTTTGAAAAGCATCTTCTACTGCTTCCAAAAATGCTTAGCAGCACTCTGCTTACAATCAAAATACTTTTTTTTAGCATCCCTGTTGGTGATATTCCCCAGAACCAGAATGTCACAGATCAAATATTTATCACAGATGTTGAAACAGAGTATGAAACTCCTGCTCTTCTTGACAGAACCAAACAGGCTCAGTACACAATCCTTTGACTCTAAACACAAAAAGGATTTGGTAGGAACAGCTAGATTTTTTGTAGTATCTTCAGGAGATTTGGAATAATCCATGCATTTTACCTCTCTTGATCCTGTTGAATATGACAGTTCAGAAGGTGTGATGTCCTCAGCGGACAGTGAAATTTAAACTGCCTTTGTCTGCTGTATGAATATGTCTATTTGTGGTGAAATGAGACCATTCAGCTTGGCCTGGTTTCCAGACATGTCCCAGCAGCTTCAGTTTTCAGCTGTGTTTAGTAAGGGATATTTTCACAGGATCAAACAGGAGATAATGTCCAGGATGCAGTACCCAAAGACTCAAGTCATGTGTATGTTTCCATGTTGCAGCTTATATGCCCCACAGAATAAAAACACAAATGAGACCCAAGTGAAACCAAAGTGAGAGTTTTCCTTGCACACTTTGGCAGTTACTATTTTTTGAAGTAGAAATGTTTCAAAGCTGCATTTGTAGTGTTGTATCAGTTTCAACACAGGGTTATAGCTTTAGGATTGACAGCTGTTTAAAAATTCCTGTTTGAGAATCCTGTCATTGGCAAACGCCCTAAATGTACACACAGCACTGGCTTTTGGCAACTTCTGTCCATCTGGTGAGCTCACACTGTGCCAAGTCATATGTGAAGGTGTCTCCCATAGGTATAGAAGTTAGACTGTGATTGGGTAGACCAGCAATAAATATAGCAATAAAAACTACCTTTTGCAAGATTTTCCCTTTTGCCAGGGCTTAGTATACATACTCTTTTAAAATTGATTATGCAATGATTGTACCACACCTATTGAAAAATTCCCTTTCTCAGTGAAAACATTTGGCTTGTGTTACTGAGGATTGAGTTAATTGTGAGAACTGAACCAACAGCTGGTTACTTATGAAATTTTTAATGAATACCAATAAAATAAAATCACAATTGAAACATATGTTGTTATTCATCCAAGAATTGTCTTTTTCTCCTGGAATTACTTATTCACAACAGATACATGCTAAGCATTTACATCACGCTGTGAAGGATTAGAAAAAGTCTCACACAACTTAAGCTCTTAACTAACCATGAATATATATGTGTTAAAAGGAGAAAATTGAATAGAACCACTATTCTTCTTTGATTTAATCAAAATCTTTTAGTAAATACTTGAAAATTATTTGCAGATAACAGAAAAATGGTAAAATATATCGTAATTTTCATGGAAAAATCTGTAACCAAAGAAATTGTATACATTTGCAGCAACTGTTGTCTGTTGGACAGTGATGAATACATGAATAAATGAGCATCCTTAGATATTTAAAGTTGTACATTGAAAATTCTTCTTTAAAAAATATGAAAAACTGTGTTATATTTTTATGAAATTACTTGTGAGTAATGTCATGGTTTCTGACTGGCATATCATAATGTTTTACAAAAGTCTAATCAACAAATATGTAATATAGGAGGTAATGACTCCAAATAACATGAAAGCTAAGGTACAGTTTCAGGAAAAAAAACCATCGTTGTCATTAAGCAAGGAGCTGATGTGGCTAAAGTCAAATCTAACTTGAAAACGATAGACAAATGACACAGAATAGTCAGGGCTGACCTTACAGGAACTATTTTAAACTTACTGCATAGAAAATCTTTAAGCAGTCAGACTTTGTTTCAGTAGCGCTCCTGATCTGGTTGCACGCAGCCTCAATAATCCAATATTTGCAGCTCCGTATTTTTTGGTATATTTTTGCTCTGTTTTAAGGTTTTTGTACTGAAAAGTGAAGCAATGAAAGCTGTTTAAGTTTTGATCCATGTTTTGAGTCAAACTAAATCCACAATTTAATGGAACAACTCTCAAATTTTCATTTTTCTCTTTGTTGGATTGCAGTATTTCTCAGAAACACCAAAATAAATTGAGAACAAGATGTACCTCTTACCTGAACAAGTGAAGATACACCAAAGCTGTGTTTTTCCAGGGAAAAAAAGCCAGCATTCTGGAAATGCATTTAAAACATTGATTATCTCATCATGTATCAGGCACTTTTAAATTAAAATAGGTTTAATATTAATTCAGGAGAAATTTTAAAAATATTTTCCTTTCAAAAGTGGAAAAAGTGGTGACAAAGTCTTTTTTTTTATTTTCCTGGAATCTGAGAGGAGTCTGCCAGACTATTGCAACAAAGAAAGTGATAGATTGCTGGAATAATGCTGAACCAGAAAAAAAGTCCCAGGACTTTTTACAAGGAAACAGCAGACAAACCAGACACTTACAGCCTGCCAAATTTGTTGTGTTGCAAAAGATGTTTTTTTGCTGCTAATTTTTCAGCAAAATTGAGCTCTACATTCAGACACTTTGGGGGTTATTATCTGCTGGTGTATCTACTCCAAGACTGGCTATCCTTAACCTCCCCAAAACCAAAGTATAGCTGTGTTAATGCTTCCCAAAATCATTTGCAGTAGGATGTTGTTATGGTCCATTTATAAAGGAATGCCTCTGTCCGAATTGAGGTGCAAATGACCACAGGCCAAAGTCAATAATCAGGATTCTGTTTAACAGTAAATGTAGAGAGATAAAAAGAAATAGGATGGGGCAGATTGGGGGATGGTGAGGAGAGACAGAGAGACAAGACAGACTAAGAGAAGGATGTAGTGGTTTTGGTTTGCTAATCTGAGTCATGGCACCAATTAATGTAGTGGGTTCATGGCTGGCCAAATGCCAGTGCACCTATTAAAATTATTTACTCATTTTTTGCTGTGAGATAAGGATTAGGAGAAAGGCAAAAACAGGCTCAAAACTTTAAAGGGTATAAAGAAAGCTTTCTTAACAGAGCTAAAAGAAGAATAATAAGAATCAGAATAAACTTTCAAAATACTTCTCTTTTCCTCAACTCCTTCCTTTCCCACTGACAACACAGATAACAAAACTGGTATTTTCAGTCAGTTTACCATCTTTAAAATAATCTTCCTTCAGCTCACATAAGGAGAGAAGTCTCTCCTGCCATGCCATGGAGACTTTTCTACAAGAAACAGTTCTCCTGTGGCTTTAATTTACAAATAGTAGCTGCCTGGAAATCTGCAATCATGAAGTCCCTCCCATGGTTTGGCAATCTTCCCACAGATACCACCAGGAGTCATCTCAGCTTATTGCGGTGCAGTTTTAAGGATGACCTGTTCTAGCACAAAAGCAAAAGTTCTTTTCATTTATCTTTGGGATCATCTTAATTTCTGGGAGCAGAGGTCTTCTTCTATCTTTAGGGCGAGGTTTTTTGTCTCACTCTCATTTCTTTCTGTTCAAGCTTCTCATTGGATCACAGCTACTTCAACATCTGCTTACTTCAACACGGGTGCCTCTGCTCATGGCTGGGGTTAGAACGCTACATTCCCACAATGCATTTTATGAATTACAGGGAAAAGTGTCTGATGTATCAATTATAGCTTTACTATAGCCTTACAAGAGAATTTTATCCCAAGATTAAGGCATCTTCTCATTCTCCTCTTATTTGGGATCTGACTCTTTCTTTACTGTCCTTGGTGTCTCCATCTTGTTTTCTTTACATTTCTTCACCCTTTCATTTTCAGTCTTTCAATAAAGAATGATTGACTATAATAACAAATTTAAGGACCTGAAATTTGAAGCATATTCCATAAAATGCTGATTAATACGGTCATTATTTTATAGTGGTTCTCTTATCAGCTGGCTCAAGAATGTGGGCAGATTTCATGAAGTAGTTTGTGCAGAAAAACAGATATTGTCCAATAAGTAATGAGTTAAACCCATGTAAATTATGCAAACAAAAAAAGAAAACTGCAACAGATAAATCCAAACAGATGTTTCCACAACTGCTTTGAAAGTTATGCATTTACTTCCTGATTTCGTGTTTAAAACAAACTGTATAAAACCCTAAAATAGAAACAAGAGAGCAAAATACAGTAAGTGTAATAACTTTTTTGCATGCAAATAACATCTCCTCCTGTCATGTATACCTCTCCTCTCTCATTTTCAGGAGCACTGGAAAATACATGAGCACTTTAGAGCCAATTTTTATAATTGTTACAAACTGGAAATAGTGCAGCGCAGAGCAGCTTCACTAACTGCAGTGGAGTTTCAGCCATTTAATAAGAGCAGCCAACTTGCTGATTTCCAGGAGTGTTTGGTTTAATGGCCCTAGCACAGGACAGCTGCCTACAGTTGTGCTGAAAAGAGCTCTGACTTCTGCTAGCTTTATGTTTGTTTGTGTGTGTTTGGGATATTGTTTGGTTGGTTGTAAGGGAGTTTCAAATTTTACTTCAATACAGGAAAGTTCCAATAAATTCACTGGTTTTCTTTATTTACTCCAACAGCCTGTTTATATACCAATGTTTCCTCACAGGTACTCTATCCAGTGATAGAATTAAGAATAGGCATGGGGACAAAAAGTAATTACTTCCATGTTTCAATTTCTCTATGAATAAATTTAGAAGAAGCCATATTGTTTTTCACTTTTAAATTTTCTACCACTAAGTAAAACCGTAGCAAAGATCCAAATATTCTTTTTAAAATGCATTAATAAAATTAATAAAGCACTAAATAAAATACACAAAAAATAAAAAAAAAATTAAATAAATAATAAATAATTAATGTAATAAATAGAAAATTTATTTCGGAGTAAACATTTTGCATGTATTTAGAGACAAAATTATTTTTGAAATTTCTTTCTCTTTCTATAATATTTCTTGTTTTTCATTAGCAATAAACATCTCAAGGCCAATGAGAACACAGAAGTCTAGATAGCTATTTGGGTGTCCACTGTAAAAACAATAATCTTGAAAAATTAATTTCTCAGTAAGGAGCTTAAAATACGTTCTTTCACAGGAACCTAAAATTAATAATTAATTATTATCAGTTATTATAACCTTCTTCTGATATAGTAAAATGTTTCTGCCTTGAACTTATATTTTTCATATTTTTATAAAACAGAACATAAGACGTTTTTAATTTAATCTTGTCAGTTCTAGTGAAATACCCTGGATAACACCCTGGTTTGCATTTGAAATAATATATGCTCATTAAAATGTAAATCAAAGGTCCAATCAGAATATGATGACAATCAAATTGCAATATTCAATGAAGAGGTTTCCAGGCTGACTTCATTAGTAAACATAATGAATTTCAGGTTCTTACTGGTCTTCTATTTGTTTTTAAAACTGTAAAGGCTCAATTATGAAGCCTTGAGAGAGTCTAAAAATAATATCAGCCTAATGAAAAGTTTCAATTAGATCTGTGAAAATCTTTTCTTATTTTTTTATAATCTCACTTTTCTCTTTAACTGTTACAAATGAGCTCTTGAGGGAAAGATTAGCAAATGGGATGCATTATGTTGAATTTCTTATTATGTATGTAACTAGAAAGTATATTCTAAAAGTTTGCATAGTATTTTAAAACATATTGTGGTTATTACGTGCAAGAGTTAATGCATTTTATATTTTGTGTTATCTTTTATATTTTACTCAGTTAATTCATATACTTTACCAGCTAAATCTTTCTGGTTTCATAAAAATTAAACAATTAAGAAAATTTTATTTCATATCAAAGAATAAAATATATTAAAAAGTCATGGATATATATTTTCATAGTTTTAAATTATTTCTATAATTAATACTTTTAAAAAGTCTGATATCATGTCTGATTTCATCATGCACACAAAAAGAATGGTAATATTTGTGGGTTTTATTAATTGAGCTATATCTTCTTTCAGCCAAATAGGGGTTCAAGCAGTCTGTGAATTCACTCAATCAAAGACTCATAGTAGTAACATGGCAGGCAGGACATCATAGAAGTCTTTGGGACAGAGTAGGCAATGGAAACCCCTAAGAATTTCTTGGTCTCCAGAGGTTAATTGGGCACCATAGTGTCCCTGAGTATTTACCAAGCCCTTTTCAGAACTTCAAAATTTCACTGTGCCAGCTTCAGTGGCTCTTATTTATAAGCACACACCTTGGAGCACGGCACAACAGAATCCATTTTTGGAGCTCAGGACTGTAGAGATGTGGCTGCTGTCCAGCTCATGGGGTCAGAGGGCACACAAACCACTGACAGCAGCTTCCTAAGGTTGTGAAGATAGAAGAACAACGCATTCTCTCCATTACTTCGAAAAATCTAACCAGTCCTAGTCCCAGAGTAACTTCTTGCAATTATTTTGGATTTTGCCAAGTGGTGCAAATGAATGAAAAATTCTTTAAACACAATATGCTTTAATTAAAATCCATTGTATACTAGCTTGCTAATCTTATCTTTAAAATCTAAAAGCTGTAATCAAAATTAATCTAAAACAAACTACCTTTGTAAGTAAAACTACCACAACTCTCCAGGGATCTGCAAGTCATAGGAGTCTGTTTTATATGAGGTCATAATTTATACATCTGGAAAGCACATGGCATATTTCAATTTAAAAATTTTTCATTTTTTTAATCAAGACAAAATTGGATTTTTTTTTTCACACACTAATATTATATTGTTATTAAAAAGCTATCTCACTGAAACTCTGATTTCTCCCAGATGAAGTAGGTGTTTTGGATTAAACAGAAGTTTTAACCAGTGTTATGCGTGGTACAACAAGCATACTGCCACAGCTATGGTCTCTGGAAGTTAATAGGCATTTCAAAGTGAGAGGGACCATCCTTACTCCTCTCCTTTGACTGCAGAGTGAGCCTGGGTTGACTAGCTCAGACTTAGAAAATATTCAGGTATAAAGGTCTGTGCTGGTGAACATCATCTTTAGTGTATGTAACCCTTCACTCTCTAGAGTTTCGTGAAAGAGCAATGGTTCTATGTTTGGTGCCATGTAATTCAGCCATGTTTTTACCAGAATAAGACAACATGTCATTTTACTCCTTTACAGTTTGAAAAGGACCTGTTATAAAGTAAGTGCTCCAATGATACTGCACCGAGACTGTCAGGGTTGGGAAAATCTGTGCTAGCAGTAGGGCTGCTGTGGGACTACAGGCAAACATGGCATAAGGGAAAGGCAGGCTGGAAGGGTGACCCCACAGAATCCACGCGCATGTCAGCCTCACCTTCTTATGGCAGTTAAAGCAGACACTGTGTAAATTAGATTGTCATCTGTAAATTAAAGTTATCATTCAATTTGACATTATCCCTTACTACTATTCTGTCACGTCCAGATTAGAAACAAGGTTCAACTTTATCTCTTTAGGGGATGTTTCTATGTTTCATTTCAACAAACTGGTGACAGATACTCTGTTCTTTTGTGAATCACTTGAATGCGATATGGACTGCTCTCACATGGACTGCTCTCACAGTATATGCTGTCCCTTGTAAATTGTGTTACTTGCTAGTATCTGATTAAAAGCAAAAATCCTATTAGGGAGAGACGTTTTAGCAAATGTAAAGCAGTCTTTTGATAGTTGCCCCTAATGGTTTTTATGTCTGTAGAAATGGATACTGAGGCAGAAGATTTTGGAGGATTCCCATATTAAGTTAACATATAATGAAAGGATATACTATGTATACAATGTGTAATATATGACATTATTCACTGAAATAATAATACATTATTCATGAAGTGTCGATAAGTGCACTCTAGAATAAATTAATGTTGAACTCCTTTTCACTCTGATTTGTTTTAATTAAGCCTGTGATCTACTTGTTTCTCAGTTTTAAGTAGTTTCCTTCTTTCATTTCAAAATTATTACAGCAAACCACTAAATTTTAATCACATAAAGGCTTTTCTTGTGGGATTCAAAAGAAAAATCTTTGCATTTTTAATTCTACATATTTTACAAAGTATAGGAAAGCCTGTGTAATGGACTTATCAAAGTTGTCATTCTTCACACTGAGATTTGGGATTTGTGTCTCTGTTGTTCATCATTCATTAATGATACAAACAGGCTTGTCTTTTGACTATAGAAATCCTTTTTATAGCTTATAATTCATGATGAACATGGCCTTGTGTGATAAAGACCCATCAAAGTAATATTTATTTTTTATTTATATTCACTGGACTCTTCCATCTGTTAAAATGTTTTTTTTCTGTTAAACTCTTTTTCTATCTGTCTATAGTCCTATTATACATCATCTCTTCTTTTCTGGCAGACTTAATTTCTACCTTAGTCTTTATGGAATCTCCCAAAAAGAATTAAATTAAACTGTTTAAAAACTCTGAGAAGTTTTAAATCAAAAACCAAAAATCTGTTATTTACTTTTGCAATAGTGCTTAAATTAATGTTATTGAGCATATAATACATTCATCTTTAAACTTCTTAATCTTCTGCACTAGCAGCCGGTGCCAGCTCTCTTTCTATTGCCTGGTGGTACTGCCTAATCATACAAAATCAGCTGAAACAAACCACTGTGTTCTTCATTTTATTTCTGCATGTACCATCCACCATGCAATGTTCCACACATTTTTTGCTCTAACTCACTGGGTTGAAAGAAAAACAATTATTTTGTTAAGACTCATAATCGTTTATGTCTTGATTCAACTCTCTTTCTAGTCTACTTTTTGTGTCAGGATAAAGAATATATTCACCAAGGGAAAAAAAAAAAAAGGACCAATCAAACATAAAAAGAAACATATAAAAACCTTATCAGTAATCTGACTTTAAAGCGAATGTTGCATTTTAATTCTGTGTAAGAAGAATACTGATTTCTTTTGTTTCTTTAATCTTTATTTGTTAGAATATTGGAAAGGAAGAAAGGAAGAAAGGAGGAAAAAAAGATTTGGAATTAGGATTGGTGTATTGACCTTGGCTAACAGTCAAACACTGACCCAGCTGCTTGCCACACCCTTCTCTTTTAGGGTGAAAACAAGAAGAAAGTGAAAATACTTGTGCATGGAGATACATATTTTTGGATACTTGTCCAAATGGACAGATTCATGCTCAGACATTGGTAACATCATGAATGCTCAGTTTTAGTCTGCAGGATTCTGTTTTATACATTTTTAAAGTGAAACCATGACACTGAAATATTGCAAACAATTCTTCCTTGTGCTGCTGTCCAGAAAGGTCTCATGTTCCATGCAGTGATTGACAATTGGGTAGACAGGCAGCAAAACGTATGGATTTTCAACACTCTGCTCACACAGATCACTCTTCAACAAATAGCATACACAGACTTTGGAAATTATACAACTTTTGCAGCCCGACCTCAAGGCATGTAACATGTCCCTTTTGTCTTTTTACAGAATATATTGATGAACTTGATCAAATGCCAGTTATGAGTCACCTGGCATGCAAGCTCCTGCAGTTCCTGGATTTTCTAGTAGATTTACATAATGAACAATTTCTCTAATGAAATGTCATTTGGGGATTATCAGAAATACTTCCCTTAAACTGATGGGATTGAAATCTTCGAGCTCATTATTGACTTTCTGCCCCAACACCTGCAAACTATAACTTCTGAACCTGATGGTTTTTCTAAATCACCACAAAGATGATTTGCCATGTAGCCATTGCCCTTAGCTAAACAAATTTCTTTGCTAGTTACTAATCATTATTTAGTGAGATTTTGCTGCAATTTGATTTATAATATGCATCCTCTACTTCCTGTATCCTAAAGGAGCAGCTGTAGTTATATTCTGCACATCTTTAAAACATCAAGGTTCTTGCAGTACCTGTAAAACAGAGTGCTAAAATGCAGCTTATTGTCTATCACAAATATTCAACTTTATTTCACATTGTGTGTGATTCATATTAAAATTTCCATTTCCTGTGTTCAAAGAGATGAGAACAGTAATATTTTCAACTAACTTTTAAGTTCTAGAAATTTTTCAATGTTTTACTTTTAAAATATAAAATTACTTCTTTACATATTCCTCTTGGTAACTTGGTTTAACGCTGAGAATACAAATCCCATCTCATTCCTTTTGTGTCAAAAAGTTTGATAGTTGGCAAGAAACAGGTCTTTAACAGCTTCACATATTTTCCTTTAAGATTTTGAATGAGTGGGGATATGTAGAGTTTCTACACCTTAAGGTATCTTATGTTCTCACAGTTTAACAGATTATTTCAAACACATGTCAATAGTGTTTCTTGAGACATACATCCCTGTTTGCCCTTCAAAGCAGCAAGCAGATACTGAAACATGTCCTCTATTTCTGTTAGCATAGGATGAAACACATAATCATGGGAATGATTATATGCAGGTGCTTTTATTGAAAAGCTCGGGAATCAGGGGTACAGACCCAAATCTGATTCTGACATGGATCAAGATAGACAAGTTTTTATACCTTTCCATTATACAACTATATCTGAATTATTAAACCTACATTGTTCTATTGTAATTATCAATTTTATTCAAGCATTAATTCTCATGATTTTCTTTAACAATCATTTCATTTATCATATGACGGATATGCATCCTGTTTAATAATCATCTGCAGTTTCACATGATTCACTAGAAACTAAGCCCAACATTTTGTTCCCTTTCACAGGGCCTACCTGACCCATTCTAGTTCTCCTGATTTTAGAAACATTTTAACCCTATGCTAACATTACTACAAATTTTTATTAAAATAATACAATATGAAATAATAATATTTTTTTTAAGATTTCATTTTGATTCATGTCTAGTTGTTTTAAACTGTCAACTAGCATACTATCACTTATTGAAATGAGCCAGACTTTCAGGAGATGAAACTACTAATGTCATGAGAAATTGAGCCATTTCTTTTTGTATTTCCATAAAAATTATTTAGGTACATAGTTTTAGGTTTAAAGGAAATGTTCATAGAAAATTTGGATCCCCTAATATCCATGTTCAAATAGAGACATTGAAATTTCCCAGCTCTCTTCCTAAAGAATGATGTACTCCTGGAGATCTATCTGTTGACTAAATACTAATAAAAATCTAGACCAATTTTAAGTAACTGAAATGCCAAACATTGTCTTCCGGGACTGCCAGAAAATCTTTTTAACCTTCACCTAGTAACCAAATGCCTATTGATTAATTTTGAAGGTACTGTAACCTTGAAGATTGAATGAAGACATCATGCTGAATACAACTGCAGCTTTTCTAATGGAAAAGCAATTTCCAGAAAGCAGTTTTGACAAAGTTTTTTTAACACAATTTAATTGTAAACCCTAAGGTCCAGAAAATCAGACTAACTATAAATTTGGAAATTAAAATTAAATACAGCATGATAATTTTAAATGTATGGGAAGTTAGTGAATGTGAAAAAGCACAGTGAGCACTGTGCATATGTTTTAGAAAGGTGTTGATGTGTTTCACTATTGAGAAAGTAAAGGAGAACCAAAAAGTTCAAATATTTGTGGTACTTCACTGTCCAGTTCTAAAAGCATCCTAAATAAAGGGAAAGTTAGTGAAAGTATGAAAGACACTTTATGGAATTTGATAAAAAAACCTATTTTGACAGCATTTTTCTCTTCAGTGGATGTGTATAAAAGTACTTCCTGGTCTTTCTAACTGATTTGTATCTCCCAACAATATCAATTCTTTACTCTTGATGGAAGGTGTTACCGGTTCCCTGAGCCCCCAGACTGTGCTGAAATCTTCCTAAAGCTGAGCTCTAGAGGAGCTGAGAGGAGACGGAAACCTAAGAGTAGTTAATAAAATTCACACCATGACCTTTCTTTTTTGTAACTCAATTTAATTTGCATAGCTATATGCATGCACATTTTGGGTCCTTGGTCACTCAGGAGCTTGAAGTTTATCAGTATTGAATTTCTCCATGAATATATGGAAGAGCTAAATATTGCCACTTTATTTCTAAAAGTACAAGATACCAGTTGAAAGAACCATATTCAAACCTCATTTCCAGGAGCCTGAGTAATAAATCATAGCAATTATAAATCACTAATTCATGAGCACACATTTCATCTGTCCAGTATTGCTGGAATCTGATGAGCAGGTTTGGCTGATGTTCAGCTGCTGATTATAACCTAGTTAGGAGAGATTTTGAGGGTGAAAGAGATTATGTGCAGAGGGAAAGTCTCACCATTCAAAAGCAGTTTCTATGGTCAGTGGGGCTAAAGAGACACATAGACTAACTCAAGTGTTTTCCCTGGCTGTCTATATCAGGCAACTCCCTTCTGAGTCACTGACTCCAAGTGTCTCTGACACCAGATTCAAGGTAATCAAGTATAAAGAGATATAGTATTGGCTTCTCGTGTCCATATTTTACCAGAAGACAGGACATTACTAGGCATTTCATCATTTTAAAGGGTCACACCAATTAGAAGAAAATGAAATGTGAATAACAAACAGTAATTTTTACTGTCGCATCACAAAAAAGGTGTGCTCCTGTTGTTGTTGGACACTCAAACGCACGCACGCTGTCTGGTGAGAAGGCATGAACTGTTTATTTCAAAATCTGACTCCACTTTTATAGTATTTCCACAAAAGCCAGGGATTGGGGGAGAAGGTTGACACTTCCCCCATCTCATTGGTAAACACAACTGTCCACCAACTGTCCATATCTCTAAGAAGAAAAAATGTAAACTAACTTGAACTAACAAAATCAATGCTTCTATTTATAAACCCGTGTGTGAGAAAAACCTAAGAACTATGAAACTATGAGACACAAGAAGGCTGAAAAATCAGGGCGACATGCTCCCACACAAATAAAATACTGTTTTTGTACTCAATCCTGAGTGAAGTTTATCAAGCCATTTCACAACATTTAAAGCAAATATTATGATTACACTTAAAAGGTTGGGTTATCATACATATCACCTTATCAATCAATCACTTAGTCCATCCTGTTAAACTTGCATAAATTTACTATGTTTTGTCACAGAACTAGTAAGGCATAGTTTTTGATGCCATTCAAAAACCTCATGTCTTAATGGCAAGAAAGTCACTTCTGTTTTTCAGTCTATAAATGTTCATGGGCTTATTAATTCCTACTTGTAGATCTTCAGTGATTTTAATCCTATTAATTGCATGTTTATGGACAAAATGTATGCACTTTGCTAACATAATTCAAAGCCATATAGATATCATATTTCACCGGTTCTTTAATATGCATTTCATCCTACAGATTTTCTTTCAAACTCTATTCATTTGTGTTCACTTTTCTTGAACACTGAAGTTAAAAATTATAAATGGTATTCTTAATGAAGTCTTATAAAGGTTTGTATAGTTAGAAAAATATTTTCCTATGTCAGCTGGAATTATCTTGATTGATAGATTTAATTTCTTTATTTCATGGCCACATTATCATTAGCACAGAAAGAGATTCTACATGGAAATTTAATCTCCTCTAGTATTTCAGACAATGAACTTTCTCTTTCTAAAAAAGTGACCTCTATAATTTTCAATCTCTAGCTACATGACTCAACATTTCATTCTGTAAAGCCTATTTTTTAATATATCTGCCATTACTTTCTTGTTTATGATATTTTACTAATACTTTATAAATAAAATTATTCCCATCTCTCAGTCATCAGAAACTTACATGATGACAGCATTATGTTTTCATACCAGGGTCATATTTTATAATATTAAATAAAAGCAATTGGTTGACTTGAGATACTCAACTTATAATTTTACTCCAGTCTTTTCCCTTTTTTATTGTAAAGTTTGTCATTCCACAGTAACTTCATTTAGAAAATTATTAAAATATGTATGATATATATGTATATGTATATGTATATGTATATGTATATGTATATGTAATATACATATACATATATATATACATTTACATTTCTATGAATTGCTTACTTTTTTTTATTTTAGTTGATTTTTTTTAATTTTACCTTAGTTTAGAACACTAATACCTACTAGATAATAGAGGGTTCCTCAGGATGTCTGAAAAACCTATAAAACATTTAAGAGACTGGAAGTTGAGACTAGATAAATTCAGATTGAAAATAAATCATGTATATAATTTGGACATGATAAAAAGTCTCAGAAGGAGAAGGTAGTTCCTACAACAAAAAAAAATTACATTTGTATTATGAGTATATATATGTGCGTGTGTGTGTTTGTATGTATGCTTTCTTTCAAACACAAATTAACTTGTGGGTTGTCTGTGACCAAGTTAGAACAAAAGATAAGACAAAATGAGCAAGAATTTCCCATCAAAGTTTATAATTTGTGATTTCGTAAAAATCCCAGAACTATTATATTAGTTACTTTAACTTTATGAAAACTAATAATTATAATGGGAAGAAGACTCCATTAAACATGAAAGAGAAAGAATAATAAAGGTAAAGGAAGAAACAGAATATAATACTAAACAAAAAAAAGCTTGGGCTACTCTTACCAGCTAATTGCTGGATAAGGGATTATGTAGCTCCCAAAGATTTCAAATCAAGAAATTTGGATCTTTTTACACTTGCACACTTTATGAAAAAAGTCATTGGCAATATAACTTTGAGTTGGCATAGCTAGAGGGTGATAAACCATCAAAAAACACCAATAGACATCATCTAATGACATATGGAAATATAAAGGAGCAACAGTTGTAAAAATAAGTACAATTAAAAATTAAAATATTTCCCAGATTAAAGCAATTCATTTTTCCTTTCCTTACTTATTTTAAAAAGGAAAATTCTGTTTAAGAAATATGCTAAAGATATAAAAATTATAAGGTAGTTGGTTTAAATTTTGATTATACAAGGGTCAAGAAAGCAGAATGCATTTCTCCTTAACAAGCTAGTATTTGTATATACCATTTACTTCTCAGAAAGAGAATCAGACCAAAATCACTTAGAAAAGCATTTAGATGCCTTGGGGATTTGACTTCAAGCAGTAAAGCATGTGCATGGATGCAAAAAATTCACCACAATGATGGACAACTATTTTTCTTAATTTATTCTTTTATCATAACCTGGTGCTAAAGCCATGTTTTCCAACACTCCTTTTCATTTGCCATATTTACCTATTTCAAACCAAGCTAAATTATTTTGAACTTGGATATGTCAGACTGAATGAAGATATCCTTTTTCTCCCTTTTTTTTTTTTTTTTTTTTAATAATTATAATCAGAAGAAGCTAAAAGTGATTTGTGAATCTTCTGTATGCATTATACCACCATGGAATAAATATAAATATTTAAATAGTCTATTGCTGAGTGACTGGTAAACATGCAAATAACTACAATTTTAAATGTGACATAGTAAGAAAAGCCTACAGTTCTTCAGACTGCAATAAGTAATTACCACTGAGAAACTGATAAAACATAAACAAATACAACAGCATTATTGTAGCCTGCTTTGTTCCCAGAGATAAATAACCCAC
>WBMY01007374.1:29132-49653 GCA_013397315.1 Donacobius atricapilla | reverse complement strand
ATTTATTTCTGTGCCTAACCTTTCCACCGCAAAGAAAAAAAATGTAGGAAATAGAATATTTTAACAGATTGAAAGTATTCTAAGAAAAGAAGCACAATGGAGATACATAATTAAAATTTTTTTGATTAGATGGAGAAGTCCCAGAACACAGGAAACCCCAGTTGGGTACATCTCCACTTCTACAGCAGATGCATACTGGTAAGAGTGACTCTTCATCCCACTACTCTCAGAAGTATTTTTAGAAGTACAGTCTATATATGTTACAAAGGAAGACGTTTTATATGCTAAAATTCACAGTGGGATTGATGTGTAGCACTCAAGGATTGAATATTCCTTTGATACCTTTTTGCTAGAGCTACAGCAACAGCTTTCAAAACCTTGCCCAAATAAACAATTTGTCAGGAGGGCAATTAGCTGAAATAGAATAACCAACCTATTTTTACCTGATTCATTCCCAGCGCTTGCTGCTTGTTATGTTTAATGAGAACTCATTTACTGATTTAGTCACTTACCAAAAGCCCCTCAGGTGTAGTCAACAGAACATGTAGTCCTTCACTAATGGTTCTACTTAAAATCCCTAAGAATCAATTCAATATCTCAGCCTTGTGTCTGCATCTTTAGATAAAATAATAATATAATTCTTTAAGCTTGAGCTATGAATCACGCCTGGAGCTGAGATGTAGAAATCTCAGGCTCTAAGATATTTTAATATGTGCCATGACTGAGAAATGTAACAATCCATTGTTTTAGAAAGAATGACCTCGGATGTTTGGAAAATGCAATGTTATCAACAAACATACATATATATATATCCTAATTTTTCATTTTGAGAGTACCATAGACAGGAGATTCCAGAGTGTCAGCTTCCAGAAAATCATACTTTCTCCATTTTATTTTCCCAAACTAGACTATGTGTTATGAGAGAACCAGCAAAACTTAATCTACTGAAGAAAGTTTCTAGTCCTAAACATGTAGTTATGTTATAATTAAATTAGATCGCCATTCTTCTGGTTGTGTAGACATTCTATTTATTGCAAGTGCATTCTATTCAACAAGGAATCCAGAATTTGAACTTCTCTTTCTAAACAGTTATGAATAGAACAGCAGGAATTAAGTGTTTGTTTAAAACATTCTTAATTAATTAACCAAGAACTAAGTAAAATCTTAACTTAAAACTTGTGAACTTCATGAATGTTCAAAACAATCATAGCAAGTAAATATGCACATTCACGTATTTCCATTTGCATTTTACCTGCAAGAACAGAATAGTTCATCAAAGCAACCTAAGAATACTTCTATATAATGAATAAGTTCTAACAATACTAAATCCATTGCTAGAAAATCTTCTTAGAAAAAGGAATGGGGAAAATTTCTTGAATTATTATGACTATTGATTAAGTTTTTCCCAGTTCTAATTGTTTCACAAACCAAGGTGCTTCAAAGCTTTCTCTATTGTAAATACTGTATAATGTATCAGAAATTTCCCCTTACACTTCACAAAAAGTAAAGGGAAAATATCTGACTGAATCGAACTTTCCTGTAAAAAGATACTGAACTCTTGTAAATCATATCTTTTACATGTTTTATCCAGGAAACTCAGAAATTGGCAAGACTAATATATTTCCAAAATTGTCAATATTCCCAGTAATGTATTAACTTTCTCTGCTTCAAGTCCTTCCTTACCAGAATTTCTCTTCATGACAAAATAGCCCACCATCTGCTGAAAAAGTCCTCTGCACTAAATCACTGTTGTCCTTCTCATGACATCTCTGAGCCTCCAGCCCCAATATTCTTGTTTTTCTTTTGTCTCATCAATGTCCTGAAATATTTAAAAGCTTGTAGGGGAGAAGTTTGACACAAAGTGAATATCAATGCGAATGTAAATGTTAGTATCTCAAAGCCAGCAGTGTTTTTGTGCACTGTTGTGTAAGGTATATAAAAAGTAGCAGCAAAATGGACTTTGGTGTTTTCACCCTGCCATTGATTATCATACCCAAGAGATTATTTTTTAAATTTAGAGAGACAATAGCCACACAAATTTATTTTTTTTCTTAATGCTCTGGCTGATCTGTATTTCTCTGCAATTTCTGAGCACAGCAAAGTCAATTAAATTGAAGTTGTCTAGATTCTTGCTGTGGTTTGATTTATTTGTGAACCACAATTTTTTGGGAAGAAAAGCTTTTCTAAACTCAAACCCTTCAAGGTAATGTACTTTTGAGATTGAAATACCCTGTGTATATTTTGAAATCACAGTTTGTCTGTTTGCACACTTTCACAAGGTAGCTTCAAATTCCTACCACCATCTGCAAGAACTTTTAAGAACAGTTTGCCTACCATAATAGAAATGGAAGATCAGTGCTGAAATTACAGGCAGGCATTGGGGAAAAAAATCTGTAAGAAAAAAGAATTTTTAAAAAAAGTATAATATTTTTGCTATTGAAATTAAAAGACTGTTCAGAGACCTTCATCTCTAATGTAGGTCATTTCCCTGCAAATTCTGAATTCTTGATTGATTTTGACTATTTATCAGTTGCTCACTTTGTAGTGAATTATGCAAATATATTAAACAGTATGTGATACTTTTGCTACTTAGAAATATTTTGTAGTTTGTCAGTTCGTATCAGTACCAATGAACTAATTTCTTCTTTTTAAAATAATATGGTGAGTTTCTTGGTCTCTGCCATATATATTTGTGTCATTTGCAAAGGGGTGTTGAGGAACCATTTTGTTTGTTTTGATTTGATTTGGAAGGGAGGAAGGTTTTGCATTTATTAAATTTCTGGACTAAAATCCAGTTTGAAATCCTAACAGGATTCCTGCCGAATGATGAACTGCTCATATCTTTGTCTTGGTTTTTAAGCCATGAAGGATTCCCCATAACTGTAAGTTGAACTAAACAGGGATTATAATAAATCAGTGGAAATAGGTGGATACATGAAGCACTTTGCAAAGCTAAAATGATTATATGGATTGTAAATTAATCTTTATTACAACTTCTAGCTGCCAAGATTCTGTATAACTCACTCATATACATGAACTGTAGTTGCATAAACCCGCTGAATTAACTCTCAAGGACTTCTGGAAAAATTCAAGGTTACATGAACTAGCCTACAAAATAATGCTTGTTCTGACTTGATACCAGTCACTAACAGAGCAAAAATGACAGTTTGATTCAGAGACAAATAAAAGTCAGCCTTAAATGCCTGGCTTCCATTTTTCTGAGACGAGATAGCCATCTTTATAAAGCTTCAGTGGTGAACATCCTGTCAGTTTAAAAGGTCAGACATTGCAAGTTATCAGCAAAAATGATGATGTACAGACCATTGGAAGAAAGAATGGTTGTATTATCTTCACTCACCTGTTATATATTTACTCTGCTGTCCATCCTCAACAAGTAAGAGGCTAATGGAAAAGAATAAAAGATTTGCTGAATGGTGAACTGATTTCAGGTGTTATGAAGCATATTAGACATAAAAAAAGGAGATGTTGAAAACCATGGTGAGTTGGGTGAATAATTCATGGTGATCTTACCTTAAAATATTCTTACCTTTAGTAAAATATATATATATTTACTTAAATATATTTTTAAGTTTAATATCATATTAAGGCCACTGCAGTGTCTTATGCTATAGGGCAAAATGAAAAAAATTAATCTACTTTCTCTGTTTCTGAGAAGTACACTTAGATGCAGGCTCCATCCACACAGAATAAGTATCAATCAATCTTTAGCCATTAAAAAAAACCCCAAAAGATAAAAGCCAAAGAAAAAAAGATAAAAGGTCAATTTGACTTTGTCTATGATTTTTCATTGATTCTACATGGGTTGACCCGATCTAGTAGCTGAGCATCTACACAGTTCCTTGTTTACTCCTTGTCACCCCCACAAGCAGGTGATGATGTACAGGAGGGCAAAGGACCATCCTTGAAGTCCAACATGGAAAACTGTTGTTTACAGCTATATGTGTGCAGTTTAGAGTAAAATCACTGCTGATCAAAAATGAGATTACGAAACCACAATATCGATTATCTAGTCATTGCACAACAAGGTGTTATATGGTAGTTTTTAATTAGAATGTGAAGAATGTTTCTTGGGTTATGACACTGCTGCTACAAAGGTTCAGTTGTCTTAACTTCTCTGTGTTCCAGCCTTCCATTACTTAAATGAGGTGCTTGGATTTCTTCTCTGACTTACATTGTGAAGATAAACACATGCTCATCGTAGAAGAAGCCATGTGACCATTCAAAGAAGCAGTTGGATATGCTAACTGGGTGATTTTTAAAGGTTCGATAGTAATCTTCCAGCAAGAATGAAGTTGGACAAGTTTTTGAAATTTTATTTTGACAAAATGAATATATTAGGATAAAACCCAAATTTTTTAAACAATGAAAGAATATTAAATTTTGTGAGAGCTTTTCAAAACTATATAAGCAACATAGTGATTTTGTGAAGCAAATATAGAACCATTTATTTGCTAAGATATTTTAATCAAAATTTTCAGAAAAGTAGATTGGTTTGAAGTATTCTGTTTTCAAAAGACACAGCCATGTATTTATACTAAATTCTGTTATCTGTGAGAATATAGGCCATATAGATTCTATCAAAAGTTGCTTTTAGTTTTGATCTTTTGCTCTAATGGTAGAAATATCACTGACATTCTGACTGCCACAGAATCTTTACTTTGAAATAATCAGTGGGCCAGATATTGTATTTTAAAGTCTTAAGTCCTTTTTCCCATCAGAAAAAAAATCACCTCTAAAATCCCCAGATAATCATGTAGTTTCTTTATTTGTATGATGAGTGTTGTCTCATATTTAGCAAGAAATACTACTTCAAAGCAGTAGTATGTATGGAGGTTATTACGGTGGATGTAATGAAAAGATGACAGGACTATGGGATTTAGCAACCATTCTTATGTAGTTTTCTTTTTCTCCTACCTTTAGTGATTGATGAGAGGCATGGAAAGTATTGAGACAGCAGAAGTTCTTAACACTCCCAAAAGAAATAACAGAAATCATAGAAACAAACATTTAGCTATTAAAAAAAAATTACTCTTCAAGGAGTCCCACAATATTGTCAAAATTTCTCCGGTAATTTCCCACTTTTGCAAGTAGTAGGAAGTGTTCATGTTAACATTGATGCTGGCTGCACTTAAAAACTGCAAGAAAGCTGGGCTGCCACCTAAGACATGCATATCTAGTATCAAATGCAGATTTTCTCTTTTTACTTAGCTGTTTCTAAGTAAATTTTTTTGGAAGGAGGTTGAATTTCCTCTCTTTGGAGAAAGAATATATATATGCTACTCCTTTCCAGTATTTTCTTCTAAATTGTAATGCAGAGTTTATAGCAGCCCTGAAGGTAGCTGAAAACTTACCATCTTAATCAGAAAAAAGGCACAGTAAAGTATGTTTTATCCTTTAGGGGTTGAATCCTGTGTGAGTTATAAGGAGCTGGTGCTAGAGAGGAGGTGATTTCAGTTTGGTCTCATGTGATTTTTGGAAGAGAGTGATTTTATTAGACATGAGGGTAGCAAGTAGGTGACTGTAATGTCTTTGAATCTTTGCTTTACTTATGGGATGGCTCTGAGCTCAATAAAAGAAGGCTGACATTTTATGTGCAGTTTATTTGTACATACTGAGGGCATGTTCAACTTACACATTGTACCTACTGTCTTTTTCATGTATCCCAACAGACCACTCCTGTAATGAGAATTGTGATCATCTAGATACCTAAATCACTAAAGAGACAAACCGTGTCATGAAACTAATCAGGTTTCTGGATGTTATAGTGATGGGAAAAATCTAAGAATAAAACAATCATCAGGCAAAATTCTATTACCCCTACTTAATACTAAATAATTAATAAATTATCATTTATCTTTATATAAAATAAAATATTTCCACATCTTTTTAATCACTGTATTTTTAGAATGTCCTTTCAAATAGATAAAACTATCTTCCAGATATACACTTATTATGTTTTCTAACTTTGATTTTTATATATTTCTGTATTTTGAAGTATTTCAAAGTAAATTGAAACCTAGCATTCATATCTACTGTAGATAATGCATTCCAAGCAATAGGAGTAGCTTTGTCAATCCTACTGTAAAATTAGCTACTATAAGTACTCAAGATATACCCAGCTTCCTCTTACAGTTAAAGCTACAAGCATGTCTGAAATGCCAAAGACTTTAAGAAAATTCCATATTCCTTAACTCCAGCCGCATTTTTCTGTCTTTCTGCAAATTTAGCACACAAACTGATTCCACACAACAGGATGAAGCAAAAATATTTTAACCAGCTCAATGTTATATGTAGATTACTTGACAATATGCCACAGTATCTTTCAAACAGATGTCTTCTCTTTTATTGTTATTATTTATGCATTTTTCCACAGTATATTAATTACTTTTTTCCTGAACAACACAACACCAACATACTCAGTAATTTTGAGTAATATATTAGCTGTGTTAATCTAGATTCAAGAAAAATAAGATCCGCAAAAGAAAGGCTGATGCCTTGGGTAAAACTCATTACAAGTGACTATGAAGAGTCATGATGAATTTTATTTTCTGCTATTTTTTTAATATATTCATGCTTTTTATTAAATAAAATGTTCCATTTTCACCAGATGAACTACATAATGTAATTTTTTAGGTGGTGTTACTGCAAGATGTCAGGAGGAAAAACACAAGCCCTTGAACATGAGACTCGTCTCAACTGTGTTGTTAAGAATCACTGGGATACAAACCTCCAGCTCAGTCAGCCAGTCCCTAGACTAAAAAAGATTTTTTTTGTCACTTGAAAAAAAGTATCAGAATATCATGAGTCAGTTAAGTTGTCAAGTAAATTTGCATTATAGTAGAATAAATATTTTAAGAGGAAATAGATGTGCAAACAGGTAACAAACTTCCTGGATGAAAACATGCTAAGCATTGTCACCTCAACTGTGTGGTCAGCAAGTTTATTTCTGAATGTTGTGCTTCATTTGATAGCAATAGTTAATGAGCTATCACAGTATGAAGGCTTACTTTATCTGAATTATGAACAAAACATCTTGCTTTAACAAGCTTGCTTCTTAATAAGCAATACTGAAACTTTACAACTGTTTCAAAATACAGTATTTTGCTATAAGCTCAGTGGTTTTTTTTCTGTTCATGAATGCCCATATAACGTTTTATTTAACTGTCCTTTCTTAGAGCTCAAATTTTGTAATCTTATCAGTAGACTTCTGTGTCAATCTTGTCTCAGTTTTGAATTACAATGCAGCAACTTTCACTGGAAAAATATTCCAAGTCAAATAAACTCCAAATCTAAGTCTTTATATTGTTTATGAGATCAGTAAAAGAAAGACATAGACCTGCTGGAGTGTGTCCAGAGGAGGGCCACGAAGCAGGTAAGAGGGCTGAAGCATCTCTCCCGTAGAGAAACCCTGAGAGAGTTGGGGTTGTTCAGTCTGGAGAAGCCTCTGGGGAGATCTTATAGGAGTCCTTCAGTACTTAGGAGGGTTGTATAACACAGATGGGGAAGAACTTTTAATAATGATAGGACAAAGGGCAGTGGTTTTAAACTAAAAGGTTATTGACTGAAACTGATATGAGGAAGAACTTTTTTATGATGAGCTTGCTGAAACACTGGTGGCCCAGAGAGGTGGCAGATTCCCCATCCCTGGAAATGGATTGTACAAGGCTCTGAGCTATCTGATCTAGATGAAGATGACCCTGCTTATTGTAGGTTGGGTGGACTGGACAAACTTTAAAGGCTCCTTCCAACCCAAATGCTTCTATGAACCTATGATTCTAAATCAAATTATTGGAGAAAGGGGTGTGTTTGATAGAAAACATCCAGAAAACCAATATCTTGAATATCCAAACAACAATGCTATTAATCAGCAGTTTGTATGATCAAAAGATCATTTCTTAAGAACTAGGTCCATACCTAGCTCTTAAGAAATCTCAGGATGGCTATCACAGTTTTATCTGTTTTTCTTATCTTTTTGATTAAGACAAATCCAAATATATTAGCTTGTATCTTTTGACTTTAACTCCAATTGCAAACCAGAATACATGTATTGATCTATATTAACCACTGATGTCTCCCATTGTTGGCTAATTAGCTATTCCATTTTGTAGAAATCAAGATGCTGATTCAGTAAAGACACTGATTTTATCTCCTGTTTCTCATGCAAATCAAAAAATATCACCATTATTATTTTTGTATTAACCATACTTGAGCTTTTTCCTGTACATCAGCATTTTAGAGGGTAAGGCACAACCATTTATGCTAGAAAAAACAAGTCGAGGCCTACAAATTCATACAGTTTGAAATCGAATGGGCTCATTAGACATTTATCTTTGAGCTTGTAGCTTCCAATGCTTAGCAAGAAACATGATATATAAGTGTATATCCAGCACTCATTTAAATTTATTTAGTACAATATCTCATTTCATCCTAAGTTGATACAAAGTCCAAGCTCAATAAATCCTCTGAATTAAAAATGTGTGCTACATAGAAGCTTGTCTTTTCTCCTTCATATTTTGCAAATGTAAAATGCTTTATTAATATTTTGGACTGTGATCTTAAGATCTTATTCACTTAGTGTCTTACCACAACCAAAATATTTGAATTTTTGAATCATCTGGCTTGATTTTAATGTTGGGATGATTTTCTTTAAGAAACCCTGCCCATGGCTGTGGATGCTGAATGTGAGAGATCAGGCAGCAACACAGTGTCTGTGTGAAATTAAGTCACATAATTTTCTCACACCAGGCCTGAGAAACTGAGGCCTGGGAAATGGTGAGGAGGATTTCAAACAGTCCTTGGAGAAGGAAAGCAACCTTCGCAGGTGTTGCTTTGTCTCCTTGTTGTTTACTTGCAAAAAATGGTCAAAAGATGTTTTTTTGACTGTCCAATGATGGTTTTGTGTTTGATAGCCAATGGAAGTTTTACGCTTTCAGACCTTTTCGGAACTGTCTATAAAAGATCACCTAGTAGAATAAAACTCTCTCTTTTTTGCAACTAAGCTCGAGATTCCACGTCGTATTTCTCGCTGCTCCTAAAACAGTGCAAAATGTGGCAAGGGAGTTGGAACCAGATGATCATTAAGGTCCTTCCAACTCCCTACCTAAATACAGTTGTCTTAGCGTTATTGGTCTATTTCAGTGTCATCAAACATAGAAATAGGTTGCCCAGAGAGGTTGCATAGTCTATATCTCTGAAGATACTAAAAATCTCAGTGTGTGTGATTCTGGGCAACCTGTTCAAGCTGTCCCTGCTTGAGCAGTGGGTGGAATTAGATGGTTTGGAGATGTCCTTTCCAGTCTCCACTGTACTGTGATTGATTCTGTGATTCTGATGGACAGCTTTTTCTGAAGAAAAGAGAATTTGTATTTTTCTCATGCATTATCTTTATGTAAAGAGTGGGATTGTTCTTTTTAATATAATACATCTAATTTAAAAGAGAAATTCACTTTCTTTTAAATTAAAAAATTCTACAACAGTACTCCATAACCAAATTGACCCTTTGAATGAAGTTGTCATTAAACTGATTGTAATAAACTCCATCAGAAGGAGGAAGTCTGTACTTATCTCTTCAGCCGACAATAATAACTGATGTTGTGATCCAGAGGTATAAAAATTTGTTTGGTTTGCCCTAGCAGCTGTCTGATTTCTAAACCTGTGACTGATATAAAAACTGCACAAAGTCATTAATTATGCCAATAAACATATTAAATCTGTAGGAAATTGAACAACAGAATAAAAGGAATTCAAACATGATGAAGGTAAGATCTGGCCAAAAATTTGTTGGTAGGTCAGAATATGTCTACAACGTGCCATGAGAAAGATATTCAGAGAGCCTGTTTGTCTGTGGTCTAATTGCAACCCACAACTGGAGTATATGAGTTGTAATGAAAGTAATAGAATCGTAACATTAAAAACTCTATGAGTTGGAAGCAACCTTAAAATTCATCTCATGCAACCCCTCTACAACGAGCAGGATCATCCTCAACCAGACCAGGTTGCTCAGAGTTGTGTCCAACCTGACCTTGAATGTTTCCAAGGCTGGGACATCTACCACTTCTCTGGGCAACCTTTTCCAGTATTTCACCACCCTCATTGTAAAATCTTCTTCCTTATATCTAGTCTTAATTTCAGTCTATGACGATTACCCCTTATCCTATCACTACAGGCCTTATTAATATGTGTGTCCCCCTCTTTCTTAGAAGGCCAGTAGTTCCATGGATCCTCCTTTCTAAACCTTTTAACAACTGGACAAAGTTTTTCCTTTTTCCAGCAACCTGGGACTTCATCTATTGCCATGACTTTTCAAGATGCCATGGTGTAAAGCCGCAGATTCACTTGATGAGCTTCCTAAAGGGGCTTAGGTTTTCCTATACTCTAAGGCAGGCTCACAGGAGAAACATGATGTTCTCAGGAAGTTAAACAACAAAGCTTATAGTAATAATCATTGTTTGAGTTCCATCATGATTCCAGTTCCTGGGGCCCTCCCACCAGCTGGAGTTTCAGGTGTGCCAGTGACTGACAGACACTCTGGGCTGGAAGAGAGGTTCCAGGGCAGGTGAGGTGTTGAGCAGCGCACATCGCACATCCCACTTTTCACAGAACGTGCTCTGCCACATACCCACACCCCACCCCCCACTTTCATTGTTTTGAGACAGTAATAATTTTATCCAGTCTCTCACACATGGAGAGTTCCTTTTCCACTAAATCAAGCCAATTCACTTGGAACTCTGGGATGCATCTCATCACGTACCATAAAAACCTCTAATAAAGGCGTTAAATTTTCAATAGGAAAAAAAAAATAGATGAAACACCCTAATCTTGACAATTTCATGTTCTCTTCAGACATTTCAAAGCTATGACGTTTTAAGGTAAAGTTACTGCTCTAAGTAATATACTGAAGTGCTTACAAATATTGCCTCAACTCCAATTTCCTTAGACATGCATTATGTTGGATAAAGTCTGACAATTTGATAGCCATTACTTGGCACAGCTTTTCATATGTGCATCAACTGAAGAAGATATATATTGTTAGGATGATTAATACATTATTTATAGTACCAGTGAAAGGTCAGACATAAGTCACACTAAATCCCTGTGTTGATAGTAAAATTATTAACATTTAGACTTAAAACAGAAAATATTTTATACACATGTAGAATTTCCTAGTAGTAGTGTCCTGTTATAGAGTTACTTTGCAAGGAGATTATTGTATTGTCCAGTATTGATTATGGGAGGTGTAACAAAATTTTGAATACGTTGAAAAGATTTTTCAGCCATCTCTCTTTACACCTAAAGTGCCTTCATAAGAGCAGAGATGCTAGAGCAGGTAATGTAAAGACACCACAGTCCATCAGCAACTGATTTTATACCAGTTTCTAAAATGTAATTATATTTTAATTAACATACTCTCCTAGATATTCCATAAATAACACAGTCTCATCTCTTGTGTGAAGAATCAGCTCTTTCATAATGATAGGACAAATATTCTATCCTTATTAGTATATTTCTGTAGGAAAAATTAAAAATACTTTTGCTGGGTTTTTTTCTTATTTATGAAAATAAATAAGTAAACACTGTAAAAAATGATTATTTTTTATCTAGCTTGTTATATGATGATGTTTGTTGTCAGCCTAAAGATAGATTCACAGCGTTCCTTGCAAGAGTAAAACAAAGTACTATCCCTATTTCTCTTCCAACACCTGTTATATAAGACCTGTGAAACCTGATGGATTTGAAATGCCTATTAATTTTCCTATGTCCTAGTATTTCTATCACACTTTGTACACTAAGGTTTTGAGTACAGAAGCTACAGTACCACAATAAAAATCAGAATGATGAATAGTTTCAAGCTAGGCCCTTATTTTTCTGTCTCAAGTGCATTCAATATCTCAAAACCATCACATTCAGAAAATTTTGAGATCAAAAAAATCAATAAAGCACAATAATCAAAACGAAGTCAGAAAGAAACCTTTGCCATATAACTTTTACCTGGTTTATTTTATCTCCTGTGGCCCCAAATCTTGGGAACTCTCAACAGTTTAATAACTATATCTCACAGTCTTTTTTAATCATCCTTCTCTTTCTCTATTGGCTTCATATCCCTCTTTGGTACAAAGATAGACCATCGAGTTGCAGTGTGTGAAAGAGAATAGTTCCATATACATCAGTCATTTAAATCCAAGAAAATGTAGCTGTGTTTTTTAACCAGAGGTTTGTTTTTCTTAAAGAGTTTATTACCTTAAATACTATTTGAAGTATTCTGCTCTCTTAAAATTTAAAAAATTGTGTTCTCTTTACATATTTAATATACTAACTTGAAAGTCTGCTACATTACCGATGAAAAATGTATATGTAATATAAAACTGTATTGTTACAATGTAGTGATGAGCTAGAGGAATGTATGCTTCCTATAAATAATTTCTGTGCATAAATTATATTTGTAAACTCATGCATAAAAACAAATTATGAAACAACAACTTTTTTTTTTGTGCTTTCCTTGCTGTAGCTAATTATTCTTACATTGAGAAGAAATAAAGGAAAGAGATGGAAAATTCTATTAAATCATTATTTCAGTTTACTGGAGTTCATTTTTCTAGACATCTCACACATCACTGTGAGAAGTATCAGGCCTTAATTCCTCTGTTGGCCAAACCCTCATATTCACAGGCACTGTGTGAGTGTTGTACACAAACAGTTTTTCAATGACTTTTCTGCAGATACAGAGTTACAGAGGCTCTTATACCTCTTACATAGTCTGCCTTCCTGCTGTCCTGAGGACTTATTAGAGTTCTCGCTGACTTTTCAGATAAAGCATTTTGTATTGCCTATGAATGCATTTTACATAATGAGGAAGAAATCTCTTTTTCTACCTCATACTCTCTAAAAAAAATCAATTTTTAATTCATGGCATATTTTAAGAAAAAAAATACAAAGCTGAAAAAGATTGAAAAAACCCAAATTATTCTATTGCTTAAATAATTTATAGCCTTCAATCTAATTCCTATGCTGTCACTCAGATGAATGCAGTATTGAAATGAACCCCTCAGTCTGCAGCAGCTCTTGAGTCCCATTGTACTACTGGGGTTAGCCAGAGTAGAATTTCTAAGGTGTAGCTGAAACACAGAAGAATTACAACCTTAGAACATGAAAGGGAGGAAAAGAAAACCTAAAACATGCTGAGTGAGAATTTCAGCTCATAGATCAACCAGGTCACACTAAGGTCTAATTTACATGCAAATTTTTCTTTCCCTGACAGTATTGATTTAGTATACTCTGTACATTAATAAGTACTAGATTTCTGTACACAGAGAACAAACGGTAAGAAAAAAAATAAAGGTAAATATTAAATGTCTGTCATAACAGAACCTTCACTTAATTAGCACGTCAAAGAATCTTCTACTATTGGAGATATAGGACCTGGCCAGTGAGAAATTTCTCTCTTTGATAGCATAGCTACATATTCCACAGGGAAATAGCATCTGTTGTGCAGATCCGAATTTGCTTAGGAATGTATTTCACAATGAGTAGCATTTCAGAGTGCAAAGGATGAGCAATGATTGGAGTAGCTTTGTAAAAAGTGTAGAATAAATTGTTCCTTCTGAAACGATTCTTAACTCTGACAGATTTAGCATAATGCTCAAATAAGCATACACTCTCCATGTCAGCAGTGTCATAGTGTTTCCTCCTTATAATTTTTCTACCTGCACCTGATTTAGAAATGTGTCTTGGGTTGCAGTGCAAGATGTAACCAAAACCATGGATTCTATTCCCAATCTCTTGAAACCTGTTGAAGAGGGTTTTTTTTTCTTTATCTCATAACTCTGGAAGGGAGGGGGAGGTGTCTTTTTGTTAATGGGCCAACTGTTCAAACCAGATGGGGCAGTGTTCCTTATCTCTTCCAGGACCCATCCTCCCTCCAGGGAGATATCTTCTGTTAATGGGCCATTAAGGCTCACTGCATAACTGACAACATTACATCACCCCGTTGTGAGATGTTCCACCCACTGGGAGGAGTCAGGCATTTCTGCCTGGATAAAAACCTGTCAGAACACCAGCCAGCCTGTTTTCCAATGGATTCCCAGAGTAAGACTGAACCCTTTCTACAGCAACATCTCTACTCCAACAGAACCACATCTGTTACTCCAGGAGGATTTATTTAGAGTGCTTCCAACACCCTGACCATCAGGGTGTCAGGTTGTATTCTCACTCTCGCAGGGTTCCTAGGATTTTTGTTTGTTTGTGTTTTCTTTTTTTTTCTTTTTGTAATACTACATTTGTATTTTTTAATATTGCTACTAAAGAAGTGTTATTCCTATTCCCATACCTTTGCCTGAAAGTCTCTAATTGCAAAATTGTAATAATTTGGAGGTAGGGGGTTTACATTCTGCATTCCAAGGGAAGCCCCAGCTTTCCCTGGCAGACACCTGTCTTTCCAAGTAAGAAATACAGTCATTAAGCATAAGGACCTTCTACATTTATGCTATCTATTGTGTTAGACCATGTCCTGCTGTACTCACTCAAGCACTATTCCAGAGATACAATTTTAGGTTTTTTCCTTATTAAGGATCCAGAAAAAATAACTCAGGAATATTCTTTTTTTTTCCACTGCAAAAACAGTTTAGTTTTATGCAATGTTTTAAGCGGTCGTATGGTTCACCTGGTAGAATGCATTAAGTATTTTTGATCTTTTTTACACTTAATTAGATCTCACAGTTGGTTAATTGCAACTTATTAGATAATATTCGGTTTCTGAAAAATATTTCTCTTGACAGTCTCATTAGCTTATTTAGAGATTTGACAAGAGTTTTGAAGATTGAAGAGCAGTAGATGATTCAAAAAGCATACTGACAAGAAGAGGAGACTGTGTGCTCTTTGCTCAGGAGAATAAACCACCTGTTATGACAGGATACGGAGACTACAAGATTGTGCTGCAAACCAGAGGCAAAAATATGAACTACAGAAATTAGGTGGGAAAGGATTCTGAGGAGAGAAAAAAAAAACCCTCCAAATCCATTAATCTTTCTTCAAACCACAACAGATGACACTTTATGGTTCCCCAATGCAGCAGATAAAACACAACTGAAAACCTTAGCAAAATGATGGCTCAAATGGTTTTCAGCTGCATTCACTTGATCCTTCAGGGAAGACAGTAAAGGGAACAAGATAATGAAATCAACAGATAAATCCCAGACAGGTGTTATTTAAATTACATGCATAATTGTTGAGACACAGAACTAATGGATACACTCTCTGAGAAGAGTTGGTATTGTATCTCTTTGGGGTTTGAGGCTGGTGCTGAGGATAAGAGGAACTGTAGAGAAAAAGAACTGAGGAGAAGACTGAGAAAGTGACTGATATGAATCCTCTGCAATTTTAATATGTAGAGGGAGGTAAAGCAAAACTAAAACTAAGGTCAATCCCATACCAATATACTGGAAGGAAGGATGTTAACAACAGAACTAATACTCATATTGACCAAAGGAGTAATCAGGAGGTTCTAACTGTTCCTGTTGTTATTATAAGACTTATTATGTTCTAAAAGAAGTGTCATAAATATTTATGTCTTATAATGTCAGCTTGGCTGATGAAATGAGAATTTATACTGTAGGATGAAAAACCAAATAGTCTGAATGGAAACATGGAAATAAGAGAAATTGGCATTTAATATTGTTTAATTTTAAATTGGGGGCAAAAAAAACCCAAAATGTGTAGCAGAATATTTTACCTATATATTAGACTCTAAGAAAATAAAGGATAACATGGGTAGAATATCTACTTGATTAAAATTTTCTTTTAAAGATATAATATGACCATATTGAAATTGAATCCTATGGAAATAAAAACAAGTTATCAGGGAAACTGGACAAGAAATTTTTTTAAAAATATGTTGGAAGAAAAAAAAACCTATTGAAGTGGTGGAAAAAGATTTATTAGAGCCATTAAAGTAAATACTGTATAATGTATAGTACACATCTACAAAGCCTAGTACTACAATTAAGGTCTGTATTTTTACAACACTGATTAGAGTAAGATTTTTTAATAAATTAAATTTGTCGCAAGAATACATAATCACATGCTTCCAAGACAGCTAAAGAACTAAGTATTTCTTTTCGATGTAATGCTGCAAATCATAAATGAAATGAAAGTGTGAAATGAAAAATCTAGCAACGTAAAATAGTAGTGAAGGAGGATGGATCAGATCATCCTGGGGCAAAATTTTTTACATTGCTTAACTACTAAAATTGTATAAGAGGAAGTGAAAAGACAATAAAAATTGTATTTCAGTGTTCTGAAGGATGGTTAGTCACGCAGGAATCCAGACTGCATAAGCACTGACCCTGGAATACTGCATGTACTTAGGCAACAAGTCAAAGATGATGATAATTGAGGACTAGCAGTTCAGTAGATTGTTCCTCACCATTCTGTGCCTGTAGATACAGCCAAGGTACTGATTAGCTTCACGACAGACTGTCACCCTTCTTGAATCATTTTAACATAATTATGCTCTTCCAGCTATCATTTCCCTGTATTTGGCATGGTCAAAGCCAATTTAAATGCATTTCCTGTAAATGGGCAATTTTCATAGGTATTGAATGTGGTTTTGGACATTTAAAGTTCAATATCTTTGTCATCAGATAGCTTTTGCATGGATTTACAATTTTGTGCTTGTTGGGGTGCTTAGCTGAGTATTTTAACATTCAGGCTCTTATTCTTTGCAACTCTTCCTTAGTAAAACAGCCAGAGAGAAAGAGAGAAAGTGACTGCATGCCATATGTGTCCTTCCTTATTATTCCTCCTTATTTCTTTCTTTCAAAGAGCTTTTTTTTTTTTTTTTGGCATTTTCTTCTTCAGTAAAGGGAGAAATACGTCTTTGTGTTTGTGTGTATATGTGTAAAAATCAATCTTCACACATTTTGGATTATGATTAAAATGATGGAATTTGAAGCATTCTCAGTAGCTGAGTAATTATGAAAAGCTTTAACACACTCCAAAGTGACAAAAACAAATACTGGCAAATACTCAAGAAAGAAACAACAGTATGTATCACTTTTTTTGATTTTACATACTATTCACTTTCTCTTGGGACAAGAACACAAAACAAAACAACTCAAGGCTTACACCGCAGTTCATTCAGACAATAGGTAAAAGGTGGGCTGAGTAATATGGCAAATTCTTATAATACACTAGTACTATAAAAATATTGTAGTAGATTGGTACAATATACTAGTTCAATAACTAACTTAGAAAAATGTGATAATGATAGAAGTTTTAGTTTAGATGTGACGCTAGGGTTTTGTGCTAGATTTAGACAAGTCTGTATATAAACAGAAAATATTACTCTTGCAGTGCAGGAATCTGAAACGTTTTGAGCTTTTGAATCAAAAATAGTGATCATACTAAATGTGGGGGACCTTTTAAAAAACACATACTATGCTGCATTTTCTTCCTCCATGAATAATTATGGACCACACTACTTTTCATACAAAAACTTTTAGCTCTGTTGCATCAAAATAATTGGGAAAAACAGTGTTATGGCTGCATAAAGGTGAATTGGGCACTCATTCCAGAAAAAGGCAGTTATAGAAATCCTGCTGTACAGATTTCAAGTAACAACCCTGTATTTTCAAAATTCAGAGTTCCAGTCTTTTATCATCTATTTATATAGATTGTATTTATAGATGTTTTGTAAAATATATCTAGTCATCTGACATATTTTTTCCAGTTTGTAATTTCATCTGTACCCTGTATATCTTTATTATACTTCCACAAATTATATTTGCTTTCATAGCATTTAACTGCTTTGTAGTGCTACATTTGCTGCATTTTATAAGATAGTCAGTGTTTCATATTTCCACACTTTCTCCCCACCCAAAACTATTTTGTTTCTCTAGTTAAATCTTTCAAAAAAAAATTAAAATGTAGAAACAGAAAATTTGTCTCTAAAGAAGATTAGTATAGAGGCAGAAGAAAGCTCACACTTCCCTCTAATCCCACATCAACAATTAAGAATTTAAAATAAAGGCCTTTCTCTAAAGGAATCAGACTGTAATTAAATATCTTCCATAGAGTCAGTAACAACTCATGCAAACAGAAAAGCACAGATTTAAACTCTGTTCTTAACATCACTTTCTTATTACATCTTAGGTCTTTCAGGGAGTGAAACTCTATACAATAGTTTCATGTCAATTCACCTTGGGATATGATTCTGCTTAAGTTGTGCAGCATTGAGTTCTGTCTATTTTGTTATTTTTTTGATTAAATTTAACCCTGTCTGATGACTACTTCTTCTTGGTGTCATAACTCTCTAAAGTGTAATAAATTTTAATACACAATTTTAAATCTGTTAAAGCTTCAGTTTTGCTCCTTTAAAGCAAAAAAACATTTGTTATAGATAGCACCCACAAGTAGATTTGACTAATTTCCCCTCATGTATATACAAACCAGTTTAGCTTCCTGAGAAGCTAAACTGAAGTGCTTTAAGGAGGTGTTTAAAAACTGATCATAAATATGGGCCTCCTCTTCATTAAATTAGAATTGATCAAGGATACAATGTGATGCTTATTAATTCAAAAACTGTCTTACTGAAGGTTGTGGGTATCAAATTACAAAATGCTCATTTTTTTTTTCCTTAATAGAATTTCTTAAAGTACACGAATAATACAAAAAAAAATTCCCATATTTAACCCAGTTTTATTCCCAGAATATTCCCAGTTTAGCCTATTTTAAAAGATGAATTCTCATTAAAAGCAAAAAGGGACAAGATAAAGGCAAAAATGGACTAATATATTTAGGTCTGAGTGATCGGGGGTTTGTTTTGTTCTATGAGACTTTACTTGTTCTGAAGTAAAAGATTAACAGTTCAGCAGAATAGAACAGACTTTGTTTTCTTTATCCTGCTATTTCTACATCATATTCAAAGCTAATGAATGGTTTTGACTAATACTAATACAGGAAATTCAACAGTAAAACTGAAAAGGAAATGACTTTTCATATTCAAATAAACATAATTTGAGAAATTAAGGGAGAAAAACTGTTGAGTACAAAGTAAACATTTAATCCTCGAAATTGCACACAGACATAAGACATCAAATTAAAAAATGCATTTAACTGAAGTCATCTCTCATCCAGCAGAAACAGGTGTTTTAAAAGCAATTTGGTGAAGGATTGCTTTTTCCAGGTAAACTGTGTTCTACAATATTTAACGTCACTCATCATGTTTTCCTTGATAGAAATTGAAAAACCAAAAGAGGATGAAACCAGTTTTAGCATTGGTATGCTTAACACTCGTTGATTCAGGTAGTTTATATTCACCCTCAAAGGCATTCTCAAGGCCAAATTTCCTTACCAATCCCTCTGGCCAGAGTCTAAGACTATAATTGGACATCATGGGAGTGCTCATCTGGAGAGAATGTCAAGTCTACTCAACATCCTCTGATGTAGTTTCAGGCAGTCTAGACCCAGACGTACATTAAGACACTTTCCAAAAAACACACTCCAGTATGCCCTCAAGCTGGGCTGTGGAGTCAGTGTACCTGTGACTCTCAACACAGAGGAACTCTGCCGATGTTTGCTGCTACCTTCTTTTTTCACCACTACAATGGTGAAGTGGAGAATATTCACGAGAAACAGAACATTTAGTCTGATTTTTCACAAGAGCCTCTGCTCTCGGAGTTCCTGCTCCAATACTGGCCAAGAGACAAGATGATAGCTGAGTTGTCTTTCAGGCAGATGTAAAACTTTCAGTAAACAGGCAAATCATGACATGCCTGCATAAAAACATAGCAAAATTGCACACAACCCATGCCACTTGACACCTACTCAACCGAATTTAATGCACTTATGATTTGTTCTTTCCTTCCTCATCTTCATTCCAGCTATTCAGTTTTGAACAAGTAACTGTGCTGCTCATAATCAATAGGAAAGCCAGCCCTGGTTCAGAAATAAAAACAATTTAAAAAGGAGATTGACTCTTTAACCTTTACTCACACAAAAAAATACTGTAATACACATGCCTCCCACATTTCTGCATTGATCCCAGTTTGTCCAGAATTTTTTTCACTTCATTCAACTCAGCAGTGAAACTAACTGCTGAATAGACAGGTGGAATAACATTTCCTATACCTTACGCAGATGCTTAACTCCTCATCCAGTGTAATGGGTTAAAATTCACAACCAGGCAGAAACACCAAATAATATACTGGTTATCATATTTGCCAAATTTGTTTTGTGAAACATAGTGTAGGGATCTATTTTTCCTTACTATGGAATAGGATTAGAAGGCAAAACAGGCTCAACTTAAAAATAGAAACAGATTTATTAACATACACTAAAGGGTAAAAAAAAAAAAAACAACAACCACGAAGCTTTTTTTAAAGACACCCCCTACCTCCTTAGCAACAATCTATTTTTCCATGAAACAATGTAAAGAGACAAAACATCAGAACTCTTAAGTCAGTAGCACTTATAAAAATAGTCTTTCATTCAGTCTTTTGAGAGAGAC
>WBMY01007374.1:0-28851 GCA_013397315.1 Donacobius atricapilla | reverse complement strand
GCTCCCGCAGCGCCGGCCTTGGCACGGCCGCCCACAGCCCGACTCCTGGGGCCGGCGGGGCCCTGGGCCTGGGCCCGCCCGGCCCGGCTGCCGATGTTACCTCAGCCAGATCTGTCGAAAAAGGGACGAAACCTCCCCAGATTCCTGTATTTAAGCGGTGTGTCCCCAGGGGTGTACACTTTTTACCTGATTGGCCAACTTGGCTGTCAGTTCCAAAGCAAATCACCGATTGGTTTTTCTACCATTCATGCCGAACCAATACATACAGGTTCTAGCAACCTTGGCCTGTGATGATGTTAGAAATTCAATTCATCATTGTCATTCATATTAAAACTGCTTTACAACTGGTCAGAAGACAGATTCACTCCCAGAGTTTCTTTTCCTCAGTTCTATTAGTATTCTAGGTCTATTATAGGATATTTTTTTTTTCCAGTCCCCTTTCTAAATCTGCCTCAGCCTTCAGGTAAAATGCACTTTACCTTAAAGTTGCACCTTAAGCATAGAGGTTTGGAAAGATTGTTTATAAGGATGGCTACTAGCACTCCAATAATGAAACAATCCTAAGGAACAGTCTATCAGAACAATGAAAGAATTCCCTGAGTTCACTTCAAAGAGTCATAAGTAATGGGAAGCCAGTGCAGACCTGAGAAAATATGGGATACAAACAAAATAATTTTGAGGAGAATTCACAACCATCGGCAAATACGTTTCTCTAGTCCCACTAGGCTAAGAAAATTATTTAGTAATTCTTAGTACAGAGAAACTGAATAGAGGGTTGCTCAAACAGCGTAATATTCCAAATGCATATCCAGTCTGTAGAGTACGAATAGCTATTAGGACTAAGAATCTGTTCACTTGCTGTGAAGTGACGCTGTGACCTTTCTATTTTTAAGGATATTACTTAATAGTACTTCCAAATGAGTTATGAAAATTGCAGTGAAAGCAGCATATTTTATTATCTCTGTTTTGATGTGTTTAAAAGAGTAACCTCAAGGATCTTGGTTTTGAAGTCAGTGCTAACATTTCCACTGGTTCAGACACAGGAAAAAATATCAAAATAATGGTAAAAAAAATTGCACAAATACATGGCATATTATATAGCTATACCATTCACATGACATGTACGGGATCAAAGACAATATCATAATACAGAAAGTCTGTTGGTAAAATAATAGCAGCAGAAGGAAAAACAGAGATGATAACAGTCCAAAGGGGATAACTAATGAGAAAAGTAGGAAATGAGGCTATATCAGGCTCTGAGTACACAAATCTGTAAAAGACTGCATATGACATGAAAAGCTTTAGCTATCAATGCACAGAAGGTAGAATTCATGAACAGTCGTGAAAGAATTAGGTAATTGTATTAATGCTAATGTATGCAAGGTTTTAAATTCATTTTTCTGGATTTTTTTCATTTTCTTTACACAGTATAAACAACCTGCTATTAAACTTTTTTGTTTTGTTTATTTTTTAGACATGATATTACCTCAAGTGTGCAAAGAATATTTATATGACTGTGGTTACAATGATGTCTCTGAACCCAGACACACCTCAAAATTATCAATAATTAATTAGAGCTAGCTCCTGGGTTTTCTCAGATGCATCTACCGTATTTTCTGCTTGATAAAACTCTCTTTACCTTATGCACAATACATTCATTCCCACACAGATTAAGTACTCGATTGCACCTGAAGCACTTGATTTGCAGTTCATCAAAGTAAACTATATGCAGCTTTCTAAAGGGTATTAAATATAGGTCTTAATATAAAAAAAAAGCATCACTCTGGTAACTGACCTTAGTCTTAACATGTAAAAAAACCTAATCCTAAAATCTTAACCCCTTGTGGTTTTTTGGTGTTCGTTATCCTCAAGGATATATTAAAAAACTCCAACCAAACAAACAAATAATATCACTGTAGCAGGGGAAGAGTCCCTGGTCCACATGACCCTGTGAGAGTGTGAACTGAAACAAAATGAACAGTGGAGACAAAAAGAGGAGGTGATCTGGGGAGTAATGAGCACTTGAAAGGCATTAGATACCTATAAACATGTATCCACAGAAGTGACATTGCACTTATTTTGTCCTTTCTTCCCTTCCAAATAAAAAAGCATTTACGAATAGCCTTGGTATCTGGCTTTCTGCAGAATATTGAGAAGGCTAAAATTTCTGCATAATGCATTGGTGTTTGTTCTGAAATTGTTTTAGACAATTGTAATTAACATGTGAAATAAGCTAACCGAGCAGCAGAAATGTCAAAGTACCATGAAGTCCTATTGCTAGAAACTCATGAGCCGCTTCATTAGTTCAGATCAAGACTCAAACAGAGTTTTAATTAATTTTTGTTTTAAAGTCATATAGTTAATCTTACATAAGAAGGTAAATTGCCTGAGAGAGTATTTCTTGTTCCATGCATAAATAAGTCAATACTCACTCATGTCAAAACAAAATCAAACATTATTTTTGGTACACAAATTAGTAATGAAGGAGTGCCTCATAAAAACTAAAAGACAACTGGTAAGGGAAGCGTTAACTTTAACACTCTTTCTTTCTACTCCCAATGTCACTAAAGAATGTACAAAGAAATTAAAATAGCTTTCATGATGATTTTTTTTGCAGTTTTTCAAGTTTAGTAAGAATTAAATACTAAGTTTTGGGGTGTGTCTGGTCAATCACATCAAGGACAACATTGTTAAACACCTTTTATTTCTTGTACTTATGCAGAAGAACAATGTTACTGTCTTTTGAATTTAGAAAAATGGAAGTCTAGAAACATGCCTTTGTCATTTAATTACTCAATATCTTTATCACCTCACAAATATGCCCACGTGCTATATAATCTGTCTATAGTTACAGGCCACAAATTTTTCTGCCATTGGCTAAAATGTTTTCTTTTAAGTGTTGAAAAGTCATGGTGTGAACACAATAAAATGAGCAAAGATGATAACACAGATAACTGCAAAATGCTGCATACTGCTACCCGTAAATACAAACACTAAGAGTTAAACTTCCCTGTCCTAGTTACTTTCAAAAGTAATCACACAGTGTCCCATTAACAAGACTTCCCTACATACATTGGGCTGTATTGCTGAAGTTACAAGATCCCACCATTTACTCAAATTTATGAAGATTACTGCTACTGTTTTTTGCAGCTTCACCTGCACTGTCCTTGTTCTAGATGAAAATGTTCATCTGATCCTTTGGCATTTTGAATGCATGCTTCCTTTTGCAAGAGAGGAAGTTTGTGTGGCTGGTCCCTTAGTGGACAGATAATGAGAAGTCAACACCGGCAATAAGAAAAGCCTGCCACAATTATCTCAGTCCCAAGAACTTAGTTATCTCATCAACACCACTATAGAAAGCTTTGGAGCTGATGCCGAGGAATCTGGATCTACTTGCAGCATAAGGGATTGCAAGGGAAGGCAGTGGGAGGCAACAGAAAGGGGAGGAGATAGATGTAATTGTATGTACTTTTGAGCATATGAGCATCCACCACAGTGAAGACTTTGCAAAGGGGTGCTGGCCACACAAGTTTTTTTCATTCTGTGCCAGAACAGCTCAGAACAGCACATTTAGCATAATTATCATGGATTTTTACAAAGCTGTGGATCCTGTCCTTGCCACACGATACAGACAGATATGGCATAAGAATATCTGTCTGTATTTTCAGGAATACAAGCTCTTTTGTTTACTGCTAGTGACTGTAGCAAATGCAGGACATCAAATGAGTCCATGCTTCCTGATGTGAGTACAAAGGGCTACTAAGAGCTGTGCCCAAAATACCTGTTTCATTGTTATATGGAAAGTCTGCCAGAAAAACCACACAAACTGTTCAAGCACCTCAATGTGTGTGAAACACTTTTGCATTCTCAGTGGACTTGCCTACAAAGAAAAGAGCTGTGCTGAAATATGACTAACACATTTTTCAGTGGAAATTATGGCCTATAGACTCTTACCTTCTCTCACACAATCCTGTTGTGATCGGTTAGATTCTTTTTGTGTTGTCATAGCAACAGGCAGAAACCTTACCACCCTGATCAAAATTCCCTGACATTCATCTTAAGAAGACCTCTAAGCAAGCAAGCATTTGCTCTCCATACTACAATTTCTGACTTTTTCATTGTATTGATTTAACATGGATGGTTAAAAATCAACTAGTAATCTTCTTTGAAACTGGCAACCAGATTGGTCAATTAAATACAGGTATACAGCTCTGGGTCCCAGGGCTCAAATTCAGTCGGATTTTGGGAGGTTGCCCTCTTTCTCTCCCAGCCCGGTAGGAGGTAACATTGTGCGGCATCCGGACAGGCCGGGCCAGGCACTGCTGCCTACCGGGCTTATGGGCCAGGCCATGGCTGGGCCCGGGGGCAGCAGGCAGCAGGGGAGGGGAGGGAAAAAGCCCTAATTATTAACATTTAGCAAGTTTTAAACTCGCCCCGGCAGCTGCTCATTTGCTGGCCAGGCCGGGGGAAGATGTTCCCTCCCCCCATCCCGGGCCCCTGGGAGCATCTCTGAATTTGAGCAACGCTGGTTGAGACCAAGGGGTGGAGGGGGAAGACATCCATCAGTCTACTCAACCACTGGCTGCCATTTCTGGGCCTTCCCCACCAGCATGGCTTTAGGATTTTTGCAGCAGCTGCCCAACAGAGAACACATGGTTACCCCAGGCCTGGGCAAGTTTTACCTCTTTCCTGCCAGCAGATGGAACTCCCAGAGCACTGGCCCTTCCTTGAGTGAGAACAGACAAAGTGATTGAACTATAAGGAGACCCAGCATGAAACTGATGTCAGCAAAGAAAGAGTAAAAAGTCTATTGGGACAAAGGAGGAGGAGTGGCCTAATTTGGCTGGACGTCTCTAGTAAACCATGGAGTATGGACTATTTTTTCCCTGTAACACATGAATGCTGTTAGAGGGGATGTAAAGCTCTAGTTAAAGGTGATATGAAGCTCTTTGCTCCTAAGGAAAAGGAGATCTTTAGTTTCTGAGATGAAGATGATTTTGGAGATGGAAGAAGAGAATCTTTGTTCTATACTAGAAGAGGCATCCTTAAACAGTGCCCCTAATAAGCAGATATGGCCCATAGGCAGTGTTGGGAAAGGTGCTGTTGGGAGGGACTTCACAAAAGGCAGGTTCCTGGACGGCTGTCTTTGTGAGAGTTGAGACCCACAAGAGAACTGTTCAATGTTGTCAGTGGGAATTCTCCATGGAAGTTTTCTAAGAGAGATTCCTTTCCTGAAAGAACTGATGAAAGATTATTTTTAAAAGGTGAAACTGACTGAGAATTACAGGTTTTGTCTCTTTATGTTGTATGTGGGAAAGTGAACTGTGGGTGGGGGGGAGGAGAGTGCTTTGAAAGCTTTCATTTTTTATTCTCATTTGTTTTTCTTTCTTTTGGTGTGTGTTAATAAATCTATCTGTTTTTATCTTTAAGTTAGACCTGTTTTGCCTTCTTTTCTCCTTATTCTATTTCACAGTGGGAAAAAATATATAGACCACCGCACTAAATTTAGAAAACAAAATTTGGCAAATGTGAAACCTCTACATCCATCACTATCAGAACTATTCCTGTCAGAAAGAGGGGTTTGTTACTCTTGAACAACAAGGGAGGTTGAAGAAGATTTTCCCATTCTGGAAGGGATCAGACTTTGTGTGGGTGCTAGCCATGTACATCCAAAACTGTGGGGGAGTGACAGATGTGAACTTCATTACAGGTGTTCCAGTAGTTTCATGATTATTCCAAAATATGCTGGAGATTTGATGGGGTTTTTTAATTTTTGGTGTCACCTTTCTGATTTATTGATGAGTGGTCATTTTTCTCCTCCTGATTATACACCGTTGAATCCTCCAGTTCCTACTGAATTTCTGCTTAAAATATATTGAATATTGACTGTGAGAATGATAAATATGCTGAAACAAACAGCAGAAATCAACAGTCAAGGTTTCTTAAATGGGTCTTATGTAATTCATGACATATTTGGAAAAGACAGAGGAGGCATGGGGGGTGATGCTCAGAGAGTATTTCATAACAGTAAAACTGGGATAACACAATGTATTATAGTGTGCATGTGGATACTTTCTGCCAGATCAGCTCTGTTTACAGACTTTCAAGAAACAATAAATCAAGACAGACATAGCCATACTTGACTATAGACATTCTTTGGGGTTTTTCATCATCTTTTGGAATGACATGTATGCAAATCAAACCTATATCTGAATAACATTTGGGTTTGTTCAGCCTGGAGAAGAGAAGGCTCCAGAAAGGCCTTACTGCAGGCTTTCAGTACATACAAGGGGCCAAAAGAAAAGTGAAGAGGGACCTTTTACAAGGGCATTTAGTGATGGGACAAGGAGGGATATCCTTAAACTGCAAAAGAGTAGGTTTAGATCCAATATTAAGAAGAAATTATTTCCTGTTACAGTGGTGAGGCACTGGAACAGGTTGTCCAGGGAAGCTGTGGATGCCTTATCCCTGAAATGATTAAGACCAGGATGGAGCTTTGAGTAACCTGTTCTAGTGCAAAGTGTCTCTGCCCATAGTCAGGGGGAGTTGAAACTGGATGATCTTTAAGGTTCCTTCCAACCCAAACCATTCTATGATTCTGTGATCCTATTGTACTTATTGTGAAAGTTAAATAGTTGTAAAGGAATGAAATTATGAGCTGATGTAATATTTACCTCAAAAACCCAAGCAGAGTTCAGTGAGAAACTGACATTTCGTCATCTTCTCATTTGCCTTGAACAGTGCATGGCAATCAGTAGACATCCTAAATATCCACTGTCTTACTCCAAGTGTAAGAGCCTATGTGAATCAGGACCTGATCAGCTGCACAGTTTCTGATCAGAAACAGAAATAAGACCATTGATTATATAAACAAACATATAACTACATAAAATACTAATGATTTATTTGCTGATATTACTAATACTGTATTTTTTCCTGCAGTACCAAACCGATGCCCCTTAGGCAAAGAATGCATGTTTTATACAAGTCTTGGTATTTTATATAGTGCAAGAATTCTATAGTCAGCTAAATAGATGGAAGAAAGAATGAGTAATTTTTTATTTATTTGGTGTCTATATGATTTAAACAGTGAATAAATGACAAGGGAGTCAACTTGTAATTTTTTTTTTCCTAAGCAGAAATTATTTACCAGAATGTAAATTTATAGTAACTATAATCCAATCCCCAATTAATGGAACTGTCGAACTCTAGATTCCTAGACTTTACACATTCATTTTTATTTCTTTAATAACATGAAAAATAATTAATTTTGCACCTTAAATAAGTGATAACGTACAGAGGCAATTAATCATATCATATACTGGCAAGTATAAAAAAAATGTGCTGTATAAAGTCTGAAGACCATGTACAGTAATGTCTGGTAGCTTACAGATTTGGAATAAGATTCAAGATACATCCCAATACATGTCAAATTGCTTTAGTAATACCTCTGAACTTAATTCCAAGTCTTTATGCTGCTTTCTTAATTTAAATTACAGTATTTTAACAGAGTCCTCTGCAGTGGCAGAATCAAATTATAGAGAAAGTTATATCTAGAAGGAGTACTATTAATCCTTTATTCACAAGTAGTAATATTAAATAATTATATCTAATTCTGTTATTCTAAAATTTACTCTTTAACTATAGAGTTTCTATAACTAGTGATTGCGTGTTCACCTAAGGAGTACAGTTAGGAAATCTGAGAACATTAGAAAAAGATTACTATATAGACAAGCATAAATACTGTATCCTTTACTGACTTGTCAGTCATTTGCTCTATACATAAAATATCTATCACAGATTTTTCTAATTTAAATAGCTCTGGCCTGGATACTTCAAGAAACATTACAGCATAGGCCAGTTATAAGGTTTGAGGGAATTCCAGCCTCTGGAAATTTATTTAAGAGCACTTGTCATTCCAGATGTATAAGGAATATGGCTTATTCCCTTTGGTCTACTCTTCCACAGCACCTTGTGTTGGTCCCCACCTCAAATAGCAATACTTCATCCTGCCCACAGAAAGAAGAGGGCGCTAAAATAATCGTTACAGAAGAGGAGTAACAAATCATAATTTTGAATGCTAAATAGATGGATTTCTACATGCAGTATATCTCTACAGAGACATAAGAATCATAATGGATATTATTATCTATATATATATTTGAAGAGCACAACATTTCTTTTCCTCTGCAATGACCAAGTTTTCCTCATTTCTGTGAGCAGAAAAAGTATTCTTCCAATTCTTTTCAGTTCTTAGATAAGATTAACATTAAGGTAGGAATTTTAAGTGATATGAAATGATCTAGACACTTAAATGCACCTGAAAATCACAAAAAAATCTCTTTGAAACCTGTTTGTTAAATATAGAAATATCTTCAAATATAGCATCTAGCAGTTACTTCTTAAACAAAAGCTTTTCCTAGATTTTTTTCTTATTTTAGCCCATTTAGAAAGGATGTAAATCTTACTTCAAGGAAGAAGGAAGTCAGAATAAGCAAAATAAAAGCCCTTCTGCTAGCAACATGAATGAAATGCTATCTGCATATCACTTAAGGTTTTGGGACTTTATTTGCCTGCAGTGGTTTCACATTTGCTAAATTTGTTTTGTTAAATTTAGTGTAGTGGTCTATCTTCCCACTATGGAATAGGATTAGAAGAAAGGTAAAACCTGGCTTAACTTAAAGATAGAAACAGTTAGATTTATTAACATACACTAAAGGGCAAACAAAAAAAACCCATGAAACCTTTTCAAAAGCACTCCCCTCACCCCTACCAACAGTCCACCTTTCCACAAAACAATCTAAAGAGACAGAAAATCAGAACTCTTAAGTCAGTACCACTTATAAAATAGTCTTTCATTCAGTCTTTGAGAGAGACAAGTCCCTCCTGATTTTGTTTTGGTAACTTTCCACAAGGGACACAGTCTGTTTGTGGTTTCTAGCTCCCAAAAAAGCAGCCTGCCTGAGAATCTGCATTTGTCAGCTTCCCAAAACGTAGCCTTTCCCATGACTACATATGGGCCGTGGACTTACACATGGGGTTTCACCTTTTAAAGATGCACAGCTCCACAACAAAGGATTTCTCATTCTTCACTGGTGAGNGCAGGCCGTAGGATCGGCTGGATGTCAGCAGCCGTGGCTCCCCTTTCTCTGCCGGCATCTGCTGGGCTCAGGGACCCGGCTCAGCTCCAGCCAGGGCCAGCCCCGGCACGGCCGCCCCAGCCCAGCCCCGGAGGCAGCGGGGCCTAAGCTGGGCCCTGCTGCTCCCCCCCATTTCAATGTAACCTCATGGCAATCCCACAGCTCAAAGAGGAAGTTTCCCAAACTCCCACCTGTATTTAAGCCATGTGCCCCAGAGGTGTACACTTGTATCCAATTGGCCAAGATGGCTGTCAGCTTTAAAGCAGATCACTAATTGGTTTTTACCACTCATGCCAAACCAATACATTGCCTCAATCCCCTGATTCAAACAGTGTGATGTGAAAGATGGGAAAAATTTCAAAGTCTTTTTTAAACCTTCCTTCTACAGTTTCATAAAGGCATAATAAAGAGAGGTCAGATTTTAAAATAAAAAGAAATAAATAAAAAAGCCTAAACAAAACAAAGAAGAAAACCAACCCCCCCAATGACATTCTTAATTGCAGTTCCAAAAGAGAAGCAAGAAGCATACTTATTCTTTTTATGAATAAAAATCTGTTTTGAATGAAAGAAGAAAGGCATTTAAGGCAGCAGAACTATTCTTATAATTAATTTGGTTTTCTTATTGAAAACAATATTATTTTTCCCTGAAAAACTACTAAATAAGGTTTCTGAAATGTGTCTGTTTCCCACCTTTAAAGGTATGCAGCCTGACCTGCACAATAAGGAAGAGATAAAACTTTGCCAATAAATTATGACACTTCAAAGAAATAAAAGAGGTTATTTGATATTGAATTCTATGAGCTTCACTATACACAGGGTGTTACACAGGGCCCCCAAGGCATTTGAATTCAGTTCAAGCCATTTTAGACACATAGCATATTTGAATACATCTCAGTCTTGTTGAACACTTTTGAATACATTAGCTGAAACCAAACTGCTATCCACCTATAATAGAGATGTATTTGCATAAATGATGCAAGAACTTCAAAAGGTTCAGAGTTCAGATTAATTTTGGTTCCTCAGTAAGGAATATCCATGCAGGTGGCATTCCAGCCTTTTGAACTCGCAGTCTAATTTTCCTCCGGTTTCCTTCTTGCTCTCTCGGAAACTCTCTCAAAACCTGTTCCAATCTTTCTTTTTTTCCTTCCTTTTTATTCATGTAGTGGTGTAGGAAACTACTTTCTTTCATTATTGTCAAATAGCTACTGCACTTCTTTTGTCCTTCATGGTTTTGAGGCTGACGTTTGAAATTACAACTTTCTTCTGAAGTCTAGAATATTTGGAAATGAAACAATGAGGAAAACTCTTATAAACTGTACCACAAGTCTGGAAATTCCTGCGGAGACTAAACAGTGCTTTTGAAATTAACATGCACTGAAGTCCATGCCTTGCAATATGCCATTCTGTGCATACCTGGGTGACATGAACCCAAATACTACTTCCATCACATTGAAGACTTCCCAGTCCCAAAAGAATAAAAATACTTCAACAGAACCTACCCAGCAAAACAGAGAGAGATACATCATGTGGCATCTCTGATCCCCAGCTAAATCAGACTGCACAACTGGATTGCTCCAACAGAAATTTTGAATTTCAAAAATACATTTAAAAAATATAAGGAAACGTGAGGGTCCTGCATTTTGGTTGCAAAACCCCCATGAAACATTAGAGTCTTGGGGTAGAGTGTGTGGAGTACTGCCTGGCAGAAAAGGACCTGGTGTTGTTGGTTGACACCTAGCTGAACATAATCCAACATGGGCCAGGTGGCCCAAGTCAGCCAGTGACATCCTGTGTGGACCAGGACAGTGATTGTACTCCTGTGCTCAGCACTACTGAGGCCACACCTTGAATCCTATGTCCAGTTCTTGACCCTTCATGACAAGAAGGACACTGAGGCGCCGGAGCATGTCCAGAGAAGGGCAACAGAGCTGGGGAAGGGTCTGGAGCACAAGTCTGATGAGGAGCAGCTGAGGGAGCTGGGGTTTTTCAGCCTGGAGGATAGGAGGCTCAGAGGGGACCTTATCACTACAAGTGCCTGAAAGGAGATGGTAGGAGGTGGGAGCAGCCTCTCCTCCCACAGAACAAGTGACAGAATGAAAAGTGGCTTCAAATAGTGCCAGGGAAGGTTTAGATTGAATACTATGAAAATTTTTTCACCTAAAAAGGAAGCACATCAGTTCTTTATGCCTGCTTCTAGAATTTCCTACATTCTTTTTCAGGCTTATATGCAGATCAGTGACTGAATGGAAGTTCACTTATTACTGGAGGTAAAATAGTCACAAAGAAAAAAATTGTGGACCTTAGAGGTCAGCAACAATGAATCACTGACTATATCCTTTGAGTATTTTCATTTTCTTCTGTTAAGGAAGTAGGGAAAATATTAGCCAGATTAGGGATAACAACTGAAATAAAACATACTCAAAATGTACATAAAATACGGAAGTTACATTTAGATAGAAAATGAAGCCAAGACAGAAAGAAGACTGGGAAGAAAAACAAGTATAAGCTCCCTGGGAAGCTACTTCCAACAGCCTGATTTTTATCCTGAAGAAATTAGGACCAAAGAACTGTATTTTAGATACATCTAGACTTTCTATTACTTAAGAACTTATTAACCAAAACCAGAAAACAAATTTTAAGTATCAAGTCATCAGCAAGACAACCAAGTTCCTGCTTACTGGATGGACAGACACTTTTTTCCTAAAAATGGCTTTTATTTACATTACTCTCATAAAATCTCTACAGTGTGCATTATATAACTTGTTTGCAGTCTTAATAGCCCCTTTTCAACATATGTGCTTCTGGTGCCATCCACAGGAGTTCAAAAATCTGTTTCAGCCACCCACGCATGTTTTAGATCTCAGTGCTGTATTGCTATATTACTGCATCTCAGTAAAACAAGTGATTCGTCTTTTAGCAATAGAAAAAACAACAAAGTGAATTATTTACACGGGACCCATCTGTGGAAGAGATGGTGAAGGTATTCTTGAGAACTAATTGCCAGACAGTCCTTGGGCTTTAAGGAAAAAATGGGCTGAACACTTGACAAGAGATTTGTCAAGGAAAACAGCAGCATTTTTAATTAACATCAAAACAGAGGAACACTTTGGTAAAGCTAGTAAAAACTTATTTCCAGTAGGTCGGGTACAGGGGCAGCTTTGATATATGTCTCTGCAATGAGAAATATGACACAGTTCTCAGCAGTGATTGCCAAATATGTAATTAGAATAAATGTAGTATTAGAAATAATTACTCAGTTTCTTGGAATACATACAAAATAATCTGAATAGTTGTTTTCAGGCGTGAACAACAGGAAGTATTATTGTGGTAAACTATTACCCTCTGTAAAGGCAATCTGTGGCGTGTAGTAAACAAAGGAAAAAAGAGAAAGTTTCATCCAAATAATTTAACAGACAAAACTCTGGCAAGTATTGTTCAGATCTCACTTCTTTCTATGTGTGGAATCCTGACAAGTTAACTTATCTATGAAGCATTGACCATCACCAAGGAAGGAATTATCTCTGCTTCAGAACACTGAGTACTGAAAATTATAGGAGCTTAAATGTAAAAACAAAATCAAAATCTGGGATGACTGATAGAGCAATCACAAGAAAGATTACATTCTATGGAGGAAGCAAACTACTTGAGACTCAATATGGAATATAACACAAAATAAGACAAAATATTTGGCATTTCCCATTGTTTCTTCAGTGATATATGCAATAGAAAAATATTTCTGAAATGTATATAAAATGCATGTGCACACCCAGTTGAGGGCATAATATTCCTTCTGTTATAATGATGTTGAAAAGAAAAAATAAAAGTAATTCACTGTCAAATATTAGACAAAATTAAAATTATATAAATCCTATTAATCCTTCTGGTTTTGGCAGGTTCCAGTTTGGGCAGTCCTGTGGTAGTTATATAAAATAGATATACATTTCTTTCAACTGAATTCAAGAGTTATTGAAAAAATTGCTACAATGAAAGAAATCCCAAACTCAAGTATTTCTTATGATATTCACAGTCACAATTTTCCTGGCTTACGAAAGAAAAGGTTATGCTCAACATATACAATAATGTATAGTGATATATTTCATTGAGATAAAAGTTTTGAAAAACATTTTTACCTCAAATCACATGTTTTGCAGATCCAGTTACAACCCGTAATACATTTGGGTGTACCTTACCTAGGTATCAAATTGTACCTACACCGTTTGTGCCTCTGTATCAACACAAGGGTCACAAACACCTTACAGTAATAGACTTCCAAGTGCCAAAAGAGCCCAGTGTCACAGACATTCTATCAAAATATCCTTGGTGGACAGTCTTACCCCATTTTAATCCAAAAAACTGGTAGATCCTAGATTTTGATAGCCTTAATGTCCAATCAACAAAAGAGAAATGCCTTCTTAAATGTGCAAGACAAACTATTCCTGCTCTCATTTCAATTTTTGTCTATCAGCAAGGTCTCTTCATACCCCAGTGCCCTTTGAGTTCAACAATAAAGCCAACACAAGCCAACATAATGGTCAGCAGAATGGGTGGCCATATGAAAAGTTAGATTAAACCTATGTAATTAGAGAAATTACCATAGAATTGGCCTACAGTTATTTCTACAATATCATCAGTTAAACAAAAAATGGCATACTTACATAGTAGGTATGTCCCTCTTCTTGGATAGCTCCTGTTTTTCACGCTACATACTGAGGTAAGAAGGATGTTTCTTCAAGATCAGGTGGGTGGTATCCACCACATTTCAAAGTACTACTTTTTTTTCTTTAAATAATGGAAACTTATAATAAAAAATAATCATATATTGTAACCATTCCTACTTCAGCATTAAGTGACATTTTGCTCATTTTGGTAATTCTCTCCTTAATTTTAACTTTGTAGAAGCGGTATGGTAGGTAAATGCAGCTATATTGGATAGGAAATGAGCAGTCACAGTGATGCCATTTTAACACTGAATGATACTTTTTTTGGTGCTATCACTACATTATCCACAGCCATGATTCAGCAAATCTGAAAGGAATATTTCTTTAATCCATTTTCTTCCACTGTTCTGTCCTTGCTCTTCTGTATACTCTGTTCACAAATCAGGGAGTTTGCAAAAACGTTCTCCAAACAAATCCAATTTCAATTATGCTCATACCTTGAGAGGTATCAGAGAAAGATACTCATATCACACCCTGTTTTCTCTTCAGATACTAATATACCTGGTCCTGAAATGATGAAGTTGCCTTTTACAAGCATTTTCTACTATGTGCTGGGGATTTATCTGTGAGCCCTAGCATGAAAGATGCTGTGTATCATGGTTATTTGTTGGTGCACTGATTGCTGCTATCAGCTGCATGTACTTCTGGCCAGAGGGGCATCAAAAAGGCTGTAGAAAGTTAGTCATAAAGCAAAAAAACTACACTATTATCTGTAATAGAAAAAAAACACACACACAAAAAACCTCTGTTAAAAACATTTGTGATCCAAAAGCAAAAATTATGAAGAATCCACTTAGGAAAAAAATTATGCATATGTAGCCTAAGCTGTGCATGTCAGAGATTTTGTGTTTATTATATATGCAAACCTGTGAGATGTAATTAGTATTACAATAGATACGTGTGTGTGTGTGTGTGTATGTTCCCACATCATCTTTGCAAGGTCAGGGAGAGGAATTATTCTCCCTTAGAGGTAGGAACAGATGTACGCAGAGATTAATCAGAAAAGAGAGAGAGGGAGAAATGTTGAAAATCCCTTTTGAAATATCAAGGATGCTAAGGGTTTCTTTAAAACATGTTACACCTCTTCAAACCAAGTGCTTAAAAAAACCCTGTGGGGTATGTGGTAAACCCCCTATGGTTTACATAATATATTTATGCTCTATAGGAAAGCATTGTTAAAGGTAAGTAATTCTCTTTTTCATGGGAAGAAAATTATGATTTTAACATTGAAATTCAATACTTCTTTTCTAAGTTCTTCAGTTAAAATCTTTAATTTATCTACAAATGAGAATGGAATCTTACAGACAAGATTCACCTTCAGAAGTCTCCCACGCTGTGTGGACTTGCTGATACAGCTATACAGGTTAGCGTTTTCTAATCTAGACAAAGCATTCAGCTTCAGTGTGCTCTGCCTGTTGATGCACTGCATCTGGGAGAGAAGGGGAAGACTACTTAGTTTCTCTAACAAAATGTAGGAAGAAACAGCTAAACAGAAAAAATCTGCAGAGAAAAATTCAGGTTTATTATTTGAATATTTTCATGTTTACAGGCTAATACCTGATGCTTTCATGACTGTAGCTTTAAGTAAAGTATATTAATCTTATTATGTTGTAGGTATTTTATGTCCTTCTGATACAGGAGTGCATGTGAAAAAAACAGTCCAAGGAATTCTCCGCAATGCAGTTTTACATAAGGGCCTGTAGGAGCAGGCAGAATGTTATTAGACCATAAAAGCACATCAGGCTGATTTATGGTTTCTGATCAAGGTTTCTGTGAAAATTACTCTGCATCAACAGCTCAAGGTGACTGCTACCATTAATGTGTGGAAAATAAATGAGGTGGAGAGACTGATATCAGAGGAAGTAAAAGGAAGCGCTGAGCCAGTTTATATAGCACAGGCTTCCCATTTTGTTTTACAGTGCATAGAAGGCTGTCATCAAAATGATTGCTTTGGGGCAGAAAAAGCAATTCTTGATAATTAGATCTTATGGCAGGCTTTCTTACATCCGGTATATAAGAACCATCAGGTATAATACCTTCCCACTATACGTCACCCTCTCCTCTGTCCTGTAAACATTCTTAGGATGTAGAAAATGAATAACCCGTCTTTTTTTTTCTGAAGTTATTTTCCAGAAGAAATAAAATTCTGAACACGGTTTCACAGGAGTCTCAGTGACTAGGACTATATTACACATGGTCTGATAGCAATTTGCATTTTGACCAGCATTACAGTAAATACCCGACATCCTTTCCACAGTTCAATATCCTTGTATTGCATATTGTTTCATTTACTGGTGCTGGATTTTTTATTCCACTCTTATTTTTATTGANATTATTATTTCATCTTCTGCATAATATTTAAGATATTTAAATGAAATAAAAACGATATTAAATCCATCCAGCCTACAGATTTTCATGACAATACTAAAGTGTGAACCATGAAAAAGTGTATTTTATGCTTCTATATAAATTTTAAACCCATTTTCTGGTATTTTATTGCTAGATTCAAAAATGTTCCATGCAGCTGTGCAGTGTCATTTCACCCATTTGCAGAAATATCAGAGCTACTTACGCAGCTGGCTATAAAAGCTGATCTGATGGTCATATAGGGGATGTTTTCAAATCAGGCTGTGGAACAAAGACACCCACACCTTAGGGAAGGGCAGGGTCAGGATTTTGATTTTTAGGATATGATGACACACTAACTGCATTTTGTTTTCAAAAAGGACTCTTCATTCCTAACCCAAATTTCTTTTGAGATACTGTCACAATAAAATGTGATAGAGTTTTTAGTGCATGATACTAATTTATCTATAGATTTTAAAACAGGTGGTTTGTTATTTCTAACAAGATTGCTACAAGCTTAAAAAAATTATTTTAACTATTTGTATTTGTCAGAAGTATCCTGAGAGAAAAAGGACTCCTGTTTGTGTGCAGGGGTGATTAGTTTGTACTGTTAATAGCACGGATTTCCTGGTACTTAATTGAAAGCAGGTGGATAATTAAACCAATGTGTAGCTAATCAAGAGTCAGATATCAGGTGATCATGAGGCCATGCTTGATTCTGTTCAGGATAAAAACCTAACTTTCAAGCCTGTTTACTTTAGTATCTAAATTGAAAATGGTGAGAAGGGTTGGTTCCTGGAAAGAATATAATTACGGTATCGTTCACAGGTCGTAAGAATAGCTGGTCAAGATCAAACTTTGGGGGTTTTGGGGGTTTTTTTGTGTTTTTTGTTTTCTTGCTTGCTTGATTAGTAATGTCATACATTTTTGTTTTTTGAGATTTGCTGCTCAGACTTAGATGCTTTTTATGAAAAGAAACATTAAGAGAAATCTGAACCTGTCTCTTGCCTGCCCTTGTTGCTCTGCAATGGGCTTTGTTAATGTTAACACATTACCAAATGTTAGTATAAATCTGTGGTACCCATACTGAAGGCTTGGTAACCTCCAAAACTCTCTTTGGAAAGCATGATAAGGCAGAAAGAAGAAGGGACAGCTGTTTGGAATGTGTGAGAGCAATGACTAGCTTTAGAGTATTTCCCATGCAACAATTTAAGTTGCATTTTGCCCTTGACAGTGTGATCATGCAGAGCAGCATGGTGCCTAGATCCTGTTGGTAAGTGGGAGCTGCTGTATACCAGTTATTTTCCTCTTCCAAACCATAATGCTAGGGAGAGGATACACAACTTTTCTCTGCTGAAAAAAAGTTAGAAAGGTGTACTGGGAATCATATTTCTCTGTCACCTTTTCTTGTTTCTCTGCTACTTCTGGGCTATTGTTATGATCCTGTACCTCATAAGTACTGTTGTTGACAAAACTATGTTTTCCTTATAGGTATTATGTACTGCAAATCCCTAACTAACCACTGAGATGTCAGTTTGATTAACCTCTTTTTCCCCTTCTTCTCAGATGTATTTTTATAATCAGGTATGCAAAAAAGGCAATGAATATGTGTAGTCTGTTTCAGAGTGTTCAAAATTACTTTGGATTTTGCTGCAATTTTTTAACTGCTTTTACTGAACAAATCTGCCTTAGTAATGTTTCTTTTTTGTTCTCTTACGAGCTCCCTATAAGGTTGGCTGTGATGGAAAAAAGTGTAATAATCTCTTATTATTAAAAAAGAGTTTGTATCTTTAGTGAGTTTTGTATGCTGGTGTTAAATTATCACGAGACGTGTTCATTTCCTTCTTATGTTTCAATGTGGAATAACTTTAATTAGATATTATACTTGCTTCCTTGTAGGTTTTTCTGGTTTTATATATGACTGGAAAGAAAGAAAAAAAAAATTTATTAAATATTTCTTATTATTTCTAATATGTAATCTCTTCCCGTCACAACTTTTTCAGAAAAAAAAAAAGTTAATTTTGAATGCTAGGAAAGAGATAGAAAAACACACAAATGAAAAAGGAGAAGTTTAGAAAATCCATGAACTCTGTGCCGCTTTTATCTTATTTTAAAGTAGTAATAAATGCTTGACGTGTCAACAGTCTTGCATCCTAATATTAGGAAAGATGAAAATTGTTTTCTCTGTGTTTATTTAGAAGAGGGTCAAGGGTTTAAAAAATCATGTGAAGCCTAATTATCTGTCTCTAGCTTTTCTTGGTGCACATGTACATGTAATATCTATGTAGATGTATGTATAAATCAGTGTTAGAGTCACTAACTCCCAATAGAATTTTTTAAGTATTGATATTGTGTCTTTCAGTATCAAATGGGGGTATGATAAGGATTTAGACAAGTGAGTCATCTGAGTAACAGGCTTTAAAAAGATTTTCTACAGAGTAGGGAAGTTGGCTGCAAGGGCTTGTTCACCGTTCAGGGTTGGAAGGGTAACTTTTGCTATAGTTCATTTGTGTTAATGACTCTTGACTACATTCTTGGCAGTTACCTTTGATAAAGGCTTAATTGAACTTGGAACACTTCTCCTATAGAAAACTTTTGAGGGTAAAGAGAAATAATTCTAAGAAACATTCTAAGGTGCCCATGTTTGAGCTTCAGTTCTATACATAGCTGAGTCAGTGGCTTGAGGAAACAGCTGAATTACAGGTTTGGATAGTTTTGCAAGAGGGACAGAGCAAGAGGTGAATAATGAAATAAAAATAATTTATCATATTGCTTAAGGGAGAGTGACCTTTCAGAAATATCATAGTTCTAACAGATGAGGCAGGCTTTGGCAGTCTTTAGGGAGGAAGAAATCAATTACAGCATACTACTGCTGTATCAAAGTATGGGTGAATGTACTGATTTTGCTGAGAGGTCTTGTCAACCTGGAATGTCATGTTCTGGGGGTACATGTGCGTCCTAGTAGGGCTAATGGGTTTTGGGAAATGGTGGCTTAAGCCATGATTGATCTCCAGTGAAGTCTGTGCCTGTGAAAGTGTGCTGAAGTTCCTTGAATATGTGCAGCTGATTTCAGTGCTTCTCATTACAGCATAGCAGTCTGGATGTTTAATATTCTGCACAGCAGAAAACAACTTTAATTGATAATAGTGCTTGTCAATAACAATAAACAGACTGATGACAATTCTTGGCTAAGAGGTACCTCTCAGAAGAGGTAGCCTGGTGATGGGAGTCAAAGACAAAGTGACCCTGATGGTAAAACTTATGGTTCTGGAGGTAGCCACCACGGTACAAACTGCTCCAACCAAATCCTGACAGATAACAACTTTGCTGAAAACCTGTGTTTTCATGCTGGAGCAAACCAGGTGGTTTTTAGCCTTTTATGATACAGAAACCAAGTCTGAAGTGAGCAAAAAGTCAATTTTGTCTTATTCTACCATTTTAGAATTCAAATGTAGCTGAGGAAAGATGTGAATTCAATAGATTAAAAAGAAAATGTCTTTCAGTAGTCGCTACAAATTGTTTGCTACTGCCACACTTGAGAAAAACAAGCTTCACTGCCACCCCATCTTTCCCCAAACATATTCCAAAAGACGATAACAGTGAAATGCCATGACTTTGACCAGATTGCAGTTGTATTGCACAGATAAAAAATAATGAAAACCTATGGGTTTGGGGTAGTATACTGCATTGAAATGAGCACTTCTATGATTTTGAGATTTGTTGACAACTAAAGACAGGATAAACAAAAAAATTATTAATATCGTGGTCTTACATAGCGTTCTTCTAGGAAGAAAATAAAAACTTTTAAGATGAGTCAAAAAAATTGTTTTTCCACAGCAAAAGGAAGAAAATTGGAAGGACCACAATAGCACTGTAGAAATTGTAATACAAAAGATAATACCTCCTTAGGTTATTTTCTTATCTTTAGCACAGAAGTTCAGAAACATGAATGGATGATAAAGAAAAATGGATTTGGAAAAGACATACAAGGCTTTCTTGCACTCAGTGTAATCCTTGCTACTAATAGCCTTCCTGGCAGGCTGTTTTCAAGCAGTGTTAGTCAAGAAGGTGATACCGTACTACCTATCAGTAGGTACCTATCAGTACCTTGTTAATATACTTATTAACAAGTTTTAGGAATATTGTCTCACATTTTGATATTATGGGGATCCAGCTGAATGTAAAAAAAACTTCGGGAGGCTGGGTTCTTGGTTACACTTTCTCTGTGTTTACTCTAATTGTGCACTACCAGCAATAAGTACCAGTTAGAGATTCCTATCTGCCAAATAGTATTCAACCTGCATTTAAATTAGCTCAAGAGAGAAATTACCCTTTAGTGGTTATGAAAATTATAGGCTTTAGAGTAAACTTTAATCTACTTCAGTATGTCTATTGCTCTTTTTTAACATTTTTTTATAAAACAAAGGAACATTAAAAAATTAGTATATTACTGTCTAAAATATTTTACTGTATAATAACAGGTAATGCAGCATAAACTAATCTGTTGAACACCTAAATATGGCATTAATTTGCCTTTTTGTTTTTTTTGTCTTCATGTAATCTTGTATAGATCTGCAAAATATGTGATCTTCATTTGCAGCTGCTTAAATATCTCATTTGGCCTCAATCTCGGTGGAAATCGGTGAATCTTAGTCCAGGTTTGCTGAAAAAGAGAAGAGGTGGTTTGAAGTAAATGTCAGCTTAATAGCTGTTTCATCCACTTTTTATCTTTCTGTAAATTGTTGAGCATCATATGTGTGGCAGACTTATCTGACTCATAGACCAAGGCAGTAATCGTAAATCCCTTGCAACTCTCTTCACCTATATATAGACTTTGTACCAAGTTTTTAAGAAGTGAAAAGTATGCATTTCAATAACAATGTTTCTTCACTAATGTAACCCTGCCTTGCAATGTGAATTTTCACTGACCAATAATAAAGGAAAATAGGTAGTTTTACAGAAAGGGCAGAAGACAACTATTCTGTTTCAAGGCATTTCAGTAACCATTTCTAACAATAGGAATAAAAAAGATGGTGATAAAGTGCAATAATACTTAAGATATGGAGAATCTGGAAAGGAATTACTCAGCTTTCCAAATTTAATTAATACTGGAATATTCCAAGCTCTAGTGTAGTGTAATTTTTTTTTTGGTGGTGATTCAGTTTTTGCATCTCAATTACTTGTATGTGTCTGCATCTTAACTATCTAGGTATGACCTTTTTGTGTAAGTTTCATTCTTTTAAGACAGTAAATTTACTGTTGACTACTTTCAACTTTACATGAATTTGTTTTCATCTCTACATATCTATCTTCATAGAGTTAAAAAAACCATTGCACTGGCAGATATATTTCATAATTTTTTGAGTGAAAAAGGCTGTGCTTAAATGTATGTGGTGTGTGATCCTTTAACTTCTGAAAACAGATACTCAATTTGTATGTCTATCAAGATTGTGCACGTGTGTGCTTTCAATTTCCTGAAGATATTGAAGTGTATAAATTGTTACTTTGTATTACCCTTACTGTAGAGTATTGAAAAATGGTTTATGTGCTTGTAAATTCATGTGCAAAACTGGCTCCTCTTCAAAACTGTGTTCACTTAAAACAGGAAAACCACTTATCTGGTATATATTTTGCTGTTTCTCTTTTCAATAAACTCATTCTTTGTGTTGTTTTCTTCACTTCATCTAACTAGACTTGAAAATAAATGGGATGTTGTGGCTTCAGTGTTGCAGTTTTTAAGACATGCTTTTTCAAAGTATGAGCTTACTTTCCTAAGGTCAGGCACTGGATTAGGCCATGATATGGAGTATGATTCTGCTTTTTCCATTGCCCTCTGAGCAATTTCTCATCTGGCAAACCTTCACACACTTGCCACATTGGGCACTGATGTCAGAGATGAAGAATGAAAAAGTATGTCAGTACAGCCAAAGAATACAAAATGTTGGTGCATTCATGTATCAAATATCTGTAATGGTGGTTTTCCTCATTCAAATGAAATAAAAAAAGGTATTTTATGTTTTTTAGCTGTCTCTATGGCACTCATCAGTTATGAAACTTACTTCAAAATAAAAATCAATTGTGAGAAACCTCTTGGCACTGGTATTGCACACAGGTTTTTTGCATATGGTTCTATCAGACATTTCTGTTGGGCTCAGTTACTGTATTGATACCTGTTATGCAAAAGTTATCCAGGCCTCTAACATTCTCTTCATAAAAAGCAACAATTTTGACTTGCAAAATGAACGTAATCTCCATTTTTTATTTAATTAAATCCAGAAACTCATTCTGTTTTTCTGATGAGTTGATGGTCAGAAACTATGATCATGGTGACCTCAAAGTCTTGAGGAGAATGTCACAATTTTTATTCTGCACTGGTAATTCTACCTGAAAGATTTCCTCTTCTCACTTATTCTTTTTACTAATAAACTTCTCCAAGTCTAATATGAAGTATGTGGATGTAGATTGGAATTAAACACAGCTGAAACAAAAGGATGTATGGCTGTTTACTACAAAGTACTGGATGCTTAAACTGGGTTTGATGGTAAAAAAGGAAGTGGCTCAGGTGTTTCAGTTATTTATGGTGTGATGATCTCCTGTCACTTTTGATTTGGGTAATAGACTACTGCAAATAATACTTCCTTGACTAGTTGGTTTTTAGTAGCTTGAAGAGTTTAACACATCATTCTGTGGCAATAAACATCACAGATTTTTCCATGGATGTTAGAAGTGTTAATATAAGGAATATATATAAACTATATAATATATATAGACTTCTGCATCTACAGCTTCTAACTTGTAACAAACTTATACCAACTTGTTCTGCCCACTAATAATCTCCTGCTTTTCTACATTGTCTAGGTAGAACAAATCATTACTTTGCAGGCATCATCTATGTTGCTTTGTTTTTATTGGCCAAGCAAAGGATACATTTTTTTGCCAAGTAATTTGACATTCTAGCTTATTACGCGTTTAAGAAAAAGGCATCCAAAACCATCTCAAACAGAGTTATTACTACCCTCCCTCCAGGCTTGTGTTCCTGCCACTATTTATCATTACCCAACACTTCAGGGTTTCTTTTTAATCAGTACCCTTCCTATTTTGATTCTTCATTGAACATGATTAAGAAGTAAGGCTTTGATTTCTACACATGGACTACATAACGTTTCATTTGTATTGAAAGTGAATTTCAGAAATTGATTTCAAGTAAAATGCATGTTGTTTGTGAACCCATGCAGTTTTTTCTATGGTTTTCCAACTTACTCTGTGTATGTTGCAATTACTCCTTAAATATATTCTTAATTTTGTGTATTACTGAGATAAGTTACTTGGTCTGTAGTCTGTTGAATCATCCTCCCTTCTCTTCCTGACAAAGATATTACATTTGTTACTGTTCAGACATAGGTCACCTGGCCTGAATTTGTATCTGTATTTAAAATACATATTTTCTGTTCTCCAAATCCACTTTCCAAATTCTCTTTGTACTTTTGCTTAGGAAGTAAATATATCATATTGGTTGAAGAGAAACTACATTTTATGGGTATTTATTGCTGGTTTCATGAGAGTTGGAAATGGTTTGACCTTTCATGATTATTCAGGAGATTTTTGGAAAGGAGAACGTAACTTATACTGTCAATAGGATAGTGATGAATTCAAAATTGTCTGTAAAGTTATATAATAAAGATAAATTTAGTCAGTGTTCAAGTTATTTAAGCTACTTCTTTCCAGGATTTACAGTTTTTGCTACTGCATGTACCTCTTCATTAGTAGCATCGTATCTCCTCACCTGGAAACCTGGACTTAGAAGTATTTTCAAGAGTTGTCTGTGGAACAGAGCTGTTGGATGGGACCCTACCTACTTCTCAACATGCGGCCAAACTGAGTTTGATTCTCTTCCCTCAATTTTTCATTGAGATGAAAAATACCACTCTTTAACCATGACTGTCATTCCTGAATCTGAAGGGAACACTTAAAAACCATTTCCTCAAATATTAATGCAGTCCATATTTTACAGTCAGTACAGAACTACATGCATTCCCTTATTTTTCATCTTACACAGAAATATGCAGGATTCTCCTGACATGTCTGGTGTTCTTTGTTTATTTTTTAAAGCATGTTTTTGGACTCCATAATGCATGAATTTGTCTATTTAACATTAGAAATGTGTATGTAGGTGGCAGTTGTTACTTTATGATGCTCCTGGACAAGTGAGAGAGGCTGTGTTCTGTGGAGCTCATAGAATTCCCAGCTGCATATGGAATTAAAAGGTAAGTGAGTGGGCTGGAGGATGACAAATTGCTTCTGTTTGTCAAAAGGGAGATATTTCAGTGAAGTTCATAATATAAAAATGTAAGTTAGCCACCATGAAAACTGTTGGAAATTGAAGTCAAACAACACAAACTACAAGACTAATTTAAACCTCTAAAAAATGTGTATCTCAAAAATGGTCAATATTTTATTTATTTAGACCAGGATCTTGATGCGTCTTTTTCGACAATTTTGAAAGGTTTTGAATGTGGGAGTAATGTTGAAACTCTAGGTAACATCTATTAGTCTGTAACGACTATTTTACTAAAAATCTTACGTAGAGCCAGTCAGAACGATACTGCTCCTTATTTCACTATGCACATCTGCGAAAAAGGATCTGGTATTATATTCTCAGTGGCCAGCCCCCCTTAGACAGTAGAAGGCTATGATTAGTTTCACCCTTAAATTTGCACCAGAATAAACAGAACAAATTTGGGGGAAAAATTTTGTTGAGAAGAATGTTACATCTTCATTCTCTATATAGTACTTGAATTTGGGGAACATGTAACTTCCTTCATAACTTATAAACAAGGTAGACTAATGCATATAGGAGTAGATTATTTCCCTCTGCCTTCTTTTGGTGGCCTCCTCACAGTCACATTGTTATTGATGTTTTAGTGCACAGAGACTTAGATATGTAGGAATCATCCCCTTCTTGTTTAGCTTCAGAAGTCAGATGTCTATCCAGACAATGTCAAAATCTGGGATATCTGAAATAAATCATAATACTAACTTTCCTGTGCTGGTTTTATGAAAGAAGAAGTTTTGAGTTAATATTTGGTTAATGAATAACAGTTTATTCCTATTAAAATCCCTCATAATTTGTTCAAATCCAGGGGGACAGGAAAAACAAAAATATTTAAGCGTATGCTATGTGCATCAGGGCTTTGCAGTCTTGCCAATTGTAGTAGTCAAATATCCAATAAAATTTAATTGTTAAAAATTATTTTTCTAAACCCATATATTCTTTTGGATAATTGAACTTTCAAAGTGTACATGGAGTCACATTTTCTTACGTTTTCTGTCATGACAGCTGTATATAAATATACTTTCTAGTTTGCTTCTTTTTAAGGCAAAAAGAGGTTTATGTATGAGAAGCTGAAGACTTCAATTTGGACAACATTTACCTAAAAAGTTACCAATAAAATCTGAGAAAAAGCTGGTCTGACACCTACTCCTCAAATATGGGGACTATGATTTCAAGACTTAAAGGAGAGTGAGGGATTGTTTCAGTAAAAAACATAATATTACAAATGACTTATGACTATAAATTTCAAAATACAGATTATGTTGGTTTACATTACAAAGTATTTAATGTATTTTTTTAAAGGGAGATGTTCATATCTGTCACTGTTAGACGTGAAATCCGACCACACAACTCCAGAATATGTCAGAAGGCTAAAGAATTAATTTATTAAAAATTTGACCTCTTTACGTCCTGGGTCGCTAGAACTAAACTGATTGGTGTTAGAAGTAACACTCATTCAATTACATTGGCGAACACAGAGAGATGTTAAATTGTCTCCACCTCCAAAGAAGAATGGAAACAAGATAGTCAGCAAAAACATCTCATTTTGTTTACAGGCAGTTCCGTGAGAACTGAGTTTTAGAAATCAAAACATCTCAGGCTGAAAAACTAGAGCTACACCTATCTAGTGGTTCTTCACTACCTTCTCCAAACTTTCACATAATTTCTTGTCAAACTGACTGAAGTAAAATTTTTCTCTTGGTATTGGATTGTTACTGGCTGGAACTCTGAATAATAAGTGTAATTCAATTCAGATTTAATAGAAGTGATTTTTACACCCTACAGAAATGTGTGCAATTAAAGAATACTTTTTTCCCCTCCTTTCTTCATATTTTTTGGAAGACTTCGCCTTGAGTGTTCACTTATTTATTTGACTGTAAAAATATAACTGAGTTTCATGCAACTTGTATCTGTGTTTATATAATGCAGTTCAGTTACAGAACCTGTGGCAATGCATTTCATTTTCATGCCCATACATTTAAAGGGGGGAATACACTAACAGCAAAAAACATTAAAAAGGAGACCACCAACAGTGGAAGCATTTTCTTCACAAGAAAAGATCCTGTGTGGGAAGGTATTAGATAGTCATTATAAGGCTTTTATTTCAGTAATTATGCTTCAGCCTTTGAAATGTCATTATAGGTCAAAGAGACAGCTTTTGTTCCAAGTAGAGTGGGATTTAATAAGGAAGGACACAATAGATATGTCAGATGGATAATAAATTGAAATTATGTCAAATTATGTGTTGTTACAAGAATCAGCTATGTGATAAGTTTTTGCATACTCTGGTTTTCAAGTTCACTAACTCTTGTGCAGCATTTTCACTTGCTTTTCTTTGCTGGATGCACCATGCTGATCTGTCCTCTCTAGGTCTACTCATTTAGTCATCTGCTTATAGGAAGAGAGATCAGTGATGCATCTTTATTTCAGGGGATGTTGAAAAGGATAAGTTTACCATAAGCATATTATGGGTATTTAGCTAGCTTTCCCTGATGTCCATGCTTGTCTAAGGACAGATAGATCTTGGTCATCTGCAATCAATCAACTTTTTTGCCAACACATTTCTTTACCTTCTAAGAGATAAGAGTATATGAGTGCAGTATATGATTGTTGGTTTCAGTCTCTGTTGTGTATGATATACACACTGTTAAATAGATATTTTAATATATGAGGCCTTGTTAAAATGTTGACTCTAATTTTAGAGTTTTAGATATTATCATCACTTCTACCAGGTAGGAATATTTAGTGACATACAGCAGCTGCATGGGTCTTGTTAGCTCAGATCATTTTTGAGCTTCCAGTTTCAGGTTTTTATACGCCATTAAGCATGTCCTCAAGTTAAAATAGAATTGACAAGACTTGTTTGAATGTTCAGGAAAATGTTAGCCATAGTTTTGATATCTGATTCATCCTACAAGCCTCATCCAAAACAAGAATCCATCAAGCACCAGATTTAGCAGCTGTATAAGTTTTGATGTCATTAAGATGCTCATGTGCATAGCATCGTTATTCTCTAGCCACATCCCATTTCAGCTCCTTTCATCATGCCAACATCTAAATACTATCACAGTTGTCTGGAAAACCCATAATTACAGTCAAGGCTGGCAGTTGCCACTCTTAGAACAGGCAGCTTACAGAATTTTTCTTGGCAATAGACATCATAAACAGATGACAAAGGACAATCTCCTGGCATGACTGCAAAGTAGTTTGTTACAGGGTTGGCTAGCAGAACGTGTTTTGTTGCACTTTGTTAATTTACAAGCATCCTTCAACAGCTAACCCAAATAAAGAGAGCCTGTATGTCCTAGTCTTCTCTGAAGTCGTTGACCACTTGGGTCAATACTTTTTTTTTTTATTTTCAGAGGCATGTTTGCTGATTAAAAGGTTTGATTAAAAGGCTTGAATGTGCATGTGTATAGTGGAGGGAGGTCCACACTGAGTCATCATTGATGGACCTGTTTGTGAGGAGCCTCTACTGGGTTCAATTAGCAGAGCTTTCTCAAAAATGTCTTTTCAAAATGTCACACCTATTCTATGTTGCCCAGGCTGGCAACCACAGAGGTATAATGTGTAGTGGACCCCAACAATTTTCTTCTCCATTTTGCAAATCCAAGTGCAAGAAATTCTTCCTCACCAGAAGGATTCTGTCTCCGATCCCCTGATGTTACTAGAAAGGAACTTAAGCAAAAAGTCTGGATTCTATGAGTTTCATTTGGTAAGGGATGCTCATATACTAGAAACTATTTTATTCAAGCTGTGAGATATGAAAGTGTATGGAAATCTGATCCTAGCCTTTGCAGTCCTCTAGACCCAGCATAGTTTTTTCATGTCCGTGAAAACATCAGTGTTATATTTTTCAGTTGACATTATAGCTGTCCTGTTACTCTAGAAAGAGCTAAACACATTATTTGGTTTGTTCCTGAGCTTCAGATGGAGAGAGTACTTGGAATAAATACAATGTCTGGACATGAGCCATATTTTTAGAGAGAGAGACGCTTTACTTTACACTGCAGTTTGATATGGCTAGTCTTTGCTTCTACTACAGTATTGTTTTGTAAGTAATCCTTGATATTTAAGAGGGAGGTGAATGGATGTAGAGCAGCCACTCATCCATGGTGCTGCTAAAAGTGAATGCAAAGGTTGAGATGGCCAAGTGAAGCTTTGTGGCAAAACAGGGGGAAAAGATACTTAGGCTGATATGAGGTATTAGCTTTTGTTTTCTCAGTGTCCTGGTTTAGGGCAAATTTGGGAGAAAACCTCCTAAGGGGCCCTCCCTCCCCCTCCCCCAAGCTGTTTGGGAAAGACTTCCTCAGAG
>WBMY01007373.1:232186-247616 GCA_013397315.1 Donacobius atricapilla | reverse complement strand
AAAATGCAAGGTACCCAGAGTGCAGCTAATGGGATTTGACGCTGGCTTTAATTTTAATGAAGAAAGTTGCCAGTAGCAACAAAACTGTCAGCAGCAGCCAAGCACCATTAATAAAGACCCAGACAACATTAGTGGCACGGCAACAGTACAAAAGGTTCCCCCCGGTTCATGCTGTGCTAAATTGGCTGCCCAATTTTTCTTAAGTGTCCATACTATTTAGAAGACAATTTATTAATTTTTGTCATCCATTGTCACTTGACAGGCCATCATTTTGCATCCCGAATTTGAGATGAAAACTAATTGAAAAGACTGGCAGTATTTATGAGGGGTATTATTTGTCAATTATGGCTGCTGATGATCCCGGGTCCTACCAACTTTAACACCCTGTGCTCGGGTGTTGTCAGTCGGACCGTTTTTTTTGTCATTTCCATGTTAGTTCTAGGAAAGTGACAAAAAGCAATGATAAAATCAATTCAGCAAACTCGTTAAGGAAGAGGGGCCCATCAATCCCTGCTCTGAAATCACTGGAGTGAGGGAAAAAAAGCACTGGTGTGGCCTGAGGAATCACAGCCTTTCCAGGACAGCTTGGGAAAAAGCCCAGCCTCTTTGTTCCCTACAAGCAGGACCAATTTTCAAATATGTCTTAATTGAAATTAACCCTGTGAATTTACCCAGGATGCCTGAAAGGGAAGGTTTTACTCTCATCTCACCGCCTTTAAACTGCTTCTCTGCAAGTCTGAACACCTCAAAAGCCCTCAAATTCCTAAATGCGGGAGGGGGGAGGTGTCACAGAATCACAGAATACTCTGAGGTGGAAGGGACCCACAAGGATCATCGAGTCCAGCTCTTTCATTCCAACTTTATTTGCACTGATAACTTTTGCCCAGCCTTTCAGGAACGTTCTCATCTTCACAGACTTGAAACGATGATACAAAACATCCCAGGAAAACCCCCAGTGTTAAAACAGCAAAGAAAATGAGGTTACACCATCCATCTCAAGCCTTTTCTGCTTCCACCACTCCTGGTGGAGCCCAGGGTGAAGCAGTTGTGCCCTGCAGCCCATGGGGGTCCATGGTGGGGTTGAGATCTACCTGAATCCTACAGAAGACCCCACAGCAGAGCAGCGAGATGCCCAAAGGAACCTCTGGCCCCATGGGAAGCTGCTGCTGGAGCAGGGTCCTGGCAGGATGTGTGGCCCCATGGAGAGAGGAGCCCACACTGGGGCAGCTCCTGCAGGACTGACCCCATGGATAACGGGACCCACACTGGGGCAGTTCCTGCAGGACTGACCCCATGGATAACGGGACCCACACTGGGGCAGTTCCTGCAGGACTGACCCCATGGATAACGGGACCCACACTGGGGCAGCTCCTGCAGGACTGACCCCATGGATAAAGGGACCCACACTGGGGCAGTTCCTGCAGGACTGACCCCATGGATAACGGGACCCGCACTGGGGCAGTTCCTGCAGGACTGAAGATCTCAACACGAAGATCACAGTTAAAACCTGATTGAAACATTCTTTAGGTACAAAGCACATCATTTCCTCCAGGAAAAGCAACTAAAATGCCTGAAACTGCATTAATCTATTATACCAAGTTTTCTCTAATACCTATAGCAAAATGGGCATGTAGAAAAAAAAGGTGCATTTTTAAAAGAAAAATCTGGAACTACAACTACATTAACATATATTTATTAGTCTCCATATAAATGACAGGTTTTTATATCTCTATTTGCAATATACTGTTGATTAAATAAATAAAAAAAATCCAGCGACAACTAAACAAGAAGAATTTTCTTCTATCATAAAACCAAACACGAGACCAACCCAGCTGAATCCATCCTATTAATCCACACACATTTTCCAGAAGACACTGCCAGCTTTGCTTTAAAAAAAATTGTTCAGGGATAGAATTACCTCATCTCTTACATTTCAGAAGCAAATTCAGAGCAAAAGCTTTTTCCCTCCACTGTTTCCTAGAATTAAAAATAACGTGCACTTAGTTATCCTTCTGCATGAGGTAACAGCATCCAAGGTTGATGTTCATTTACAATATAAATCCTCAACCTGGAAAACATTTTGGCGCGGTTCTTACATCAGGGATAATTATGTTCTTTCCTTCCACTGTATTCATGCCTGGTTTCTCTCACTTACAAAACACACAACTGAGTGTCACCCTGGGGGATGAGAAGGCTCTTTGCTCCCTCTGGTTCACCTCCAGTGGCAAGATGCAAACCCAAAACTCTGAGGAGCTCCACGTCCCCTTGGAGCCACCTCCAAAAGCGGGGACTTCGCAGCCCCCTTAGGTATTTGCTCCAATATTTGAACCTGGTGGGAAATAACACATTTCTGCATCTGTAATTGGCATTTCTCCTGTCTCAAACATGTCCCAGGCTCACTTCCTCCACCCTTCCTATCAATTAGCAGTGAGGTACACCAGAATCTGCTTTCCTGCGCTGGGATGAGGTGCACATCCTGCACAACTGAGGGGCTTCACAAACCACAACCATCACAGCACAGCAGCTGCAGGGCTCTACAACCCACTGTGACAACTAAGCTGTTATTCCAAACTGGAACAGCTTCATTCTGCCATCAGCAACTTCTTATGCAGTTACACTGTGCCATCTGAAATGGAGCTTAACTCACTTTACTCATTCAACTTCCAGGAAGATCCTAAAAAGGGGTAGGTGTGCCCACGGAAACTCAAATCCCAAAAGAATTGTCAAACTAAAATTGTCAAACTAAAAATGTTTATTAATGCTGAAATGCCAAAGAAAGAGGAAAACTTTGCCAGTCTATTAAAGGGACCACAGAAGAAAAATGCTTTATGTATTTTCAAAAAGAATCAAGCCTTTCCTGCACTGAGAGGCTTGAGTTACGTTTCCTAGTGCTGACACTCAGATTAAGGAGAACCAGTGCTCATTCAAAGCCTGGAGTCGATACTGTAAGACACAGGATTCTTCATCTCCGAGTCAAAAACTCCAGATGAAGGGAAAACACACAGACTTGCTCCTGAACCTTGTTCTCCTCCAGCAGGTAAACCTGTCTACAAACCCAGCCCAGTGCCATGAGCCTACAGTAAACACAGCAAGAAAGCTCCTCTCCCCGATGCATCCGTAGAAGGACGCGGCTTTGATGGAGGATAAACCTGACATGCGAGTCCCTTCATCCACCTCGACGGGCAGGGACTCGACACCTTTTACAATCCTGATGCTTTTAAGATACAAGGCTAAAGTTTCTCCCCTACTGCAAGCAAACCAGTTCAACCCACAACATATGGATGATAAGGCCACCAAAAGAAAACAGAGCAAAATCTAATTTATTTTCCCAGTATTGTCGAGGTGAATTGCACGGCAGAAGAAATTAAGGGTCCTTTGTCAGCATCCGAACTTTGTGGAGAAATGTCCCATTTCTTTGGCTAAATCCACTTTTTTAACCTCTTTGTTGCAAAGTGTCAGCGGCGGATCAGCGCCGGGCAGAGTGACGAACACACAGAAGCCGGGCAGGAGCTATCGGGACTCCAATCTGGAGCTCACCTACACGTTAACTCCTACTGCTAATTCATCATCCCGCCACGACAGCCCGGCTGATTGGGATCCTGGCAGGACAATACGGGCCCGGCTGACCACCAAAGCCCAGCCCAGGGGAGGAGGGGCCCACGGACACGGGATGGAGAAGGCCTGAGATAAGTGCTGGCTGTCAGCGCAAGGACAAAGAAGGGCAGGCCCTGGGGAGAGAAAGGAGATAAAAAAAAATCTCGACAACTGCTTTATCTGATGAGGGTTATGGCTAATTAATTATAAACTCAATTACCTAACCCTTACTTCAGCAGTCTCTATTCATTAAGAGATAAAACCTGACTGACTGCTAACTTTCCCTTGCACACCCGCACACACAGCACGCCAGCTCTGGGTTTGCACACTTAGCTGCACAATCTCTGAAAAAAGATCTCCAAAAGCCTTCATCCCTGTCAACTTTGTGCTGGCAGGATGGAAGAAGATTCCTCCTTTCTTTTCCCTCTGCCACCCAATGCACCCTCTGTGGCGCCATGGGAGGGCCAGGCCTCCATGCTGTGCATTGGCATTTAAAAGCAAACCCTGGCATTAAACAATGGGCATTAGAGACATCAAAGCCTCCTTTCCACACCAACTCCCTGCCTCCCTGGGCTTCTGATCTGCTTCACATTTCCAACTGAGCTTTTAATTTTGGGCGCTAAAAGTTTGGTGGTGCAGCTCAGCGGTTTCAACTGAACGTTATTCTTCCAAAGTTTGAAGGTAGCCACGAAAATGAGAAAGATGAACTCTAAAACCCCTCAGCCAAGCTAAGGCTTGCTAATAACACGAGCTGAATTTTGCATGTAACGTAATAAAAATGTCTGTTTTATCACTGTTCAGATTCCAGCCGCGCTCCTGTGGTGCTTGGCCTCTCCTCCAGCTCGAGTTCTTGCCCCCATGCCTCGTGCTTGACACAGGCTCAAACATCCCTGCAGAATCAATCTTTCCCATTAAAAGAAGGCTCCTCTTAATCTCTTTCCAAAGCTGCAGACTTGACTCGCTCCCACCTTTTGAATCCACGGATATTCTCAAACGCACGTTTTGCTTCGGCTGCCCTTTGCTCTGGCTTTCCCATTTCTATAGGGTAATGTTCTTTACTTAGATATTTTATAGAGAGGTCTCATCTACAGGTGTGTATATCCATAATTATCCATATTTATATGAAACAACAAGGTGATTACACTCACATGACGTTTCACATGAGAACTTTTTAAAGAATAATTTCTTCCACTCTATAGAACAAGGCTCTGGGTCTGTTTCTCACACTAGGTCCTATTTCAAATCCCTGTAAAGTGTATTAACAACACAAGATTTTGATTCATTCATGGCATATGGCCTTTTAGGTCACTTTTCCATCATTTATATGCACCAAATGAAATAAGACAACACAGCCAAATAACCAGGCCGGGCGATGGACATTATTTAAGCCCTTCACTGCAAAAACATGATGATGATGATGATGATTATTATATATAACTAATATTTTGGCCTTGATGATTATTATTATTCAGTCTTACTATATGGTCTTGGTTATTACCTCATTAAATAGGATTTCTTTTACTAACACTTATGATTTTGGATTTGAATGATGTGGCCCAATGGTTCACTTCACTCCTGTAATGTTTAGCTGTGGCAGTGCTTTTCTGAAACCCGCTCCAGCATTTGGTTCCCTTCCTCGTTTGTCCTGCTGATACTCAAGGCCTTCCTTATATCCCACCTTGCTCCGCTCCATCTTTCAAGACTTCCCAAAGAAGGTAAAAATATGTTGTTATACAAACTTCACAAAGGGAGTTTTTCCCTCCCTAATTTAACAATTTCAATTCAAATTTTTGTCTCATGATTTAAAAGTGTATCACAAAGACAATTTCATAATTCATATAATTAAAGGCTGTCTGCTTTGATGGAGCCTTTCAAAATCTGAGAATAATTCTTAAACAGCATAACCCCATGGAGCAGTCAACTCAACTTTTTTATCTTCTAGGTAACATGACAAAGAATAGTATCACCCACCCTGAGCTTCTATGCTATCCTGAGTATCAACTTCATACCTTCCCTCACCATAACCAATTCCAAATCAAATTCATATTTATTTCCTTGCTTCCTTGTTGCATTAAGTTGGAAAGCTTATGCCATGTGTTTATGGTTGAGTTCTTCCCACTGAAATTTGCTGATCACATCCCTGTTTCTTCTGAACTTCTAGTCCTTTTACTTGGCAGCACACAGCATATTGCAAAATCACCCACATCTGAATCGCCCTGTATTGTCTCTCCCCACTTTGACCAACAATGCTGTAGATATTCCAAACCACAGAATGGTTTGGGCTGGAAGGGATCCTAAAGATCATCTCCTTCCAAACTCCCCTGTTCCCCTAACAAAGTTTTTAAATCAATCCCATTCCCTGCAGCTCTCACTTAATCCTTCATCCAATAAATGCAATTACAGGTGATTATATCTGTATATACCAGTACACCTTGAATAAAAATATATTTTTCTGTTTGTATTCTGAAATACTAAAGAAGGTATGCATAAGGTTTATTTGGAGTTATTTATCTGAAGTTGCCAAGGTAGCTGACACCTCTGGTCAAATGCCAAACTCAAGCTGCTGGGGAAGGCAGATACGCCCATTCCCTTCCCTTTGTTTCCGATAATTGTAACAATCCCATGAAATCCCCACAGCAAAGGAATGAGGGTGCACCAAGCAATAGAACCCAGAACTCTCATTTGCTTCCAAGCTCCCTTCCACCACACTTCTCCCTCCTCTCTGGGGCTTAATTCTTCCCTGTTTTGACACGAGCATGAATCCAGCGGTGTTACGATGTCCCTCTTCACCAACACGTACGGAACAGTTCACTGCTCCCCCTTTATCCAGCTTTGCTGCAAATAATGACCATTTTGAGTCTCTTCCCCCATACATATTCACTTTTATGTGGTCCTATAACATTTTATCTAAAGGAAGATGATTGTACTTTCAACAAATTAGGGCTTAAAAGAAAGAAACAGAAACCGTAAAAAAACCCAATGCCGTTTTCCATCAACAATTTCACGCAGCTCCTTAACTTAAAAATATAAACTACGATTGAAACAACCCCACACTCTTCAACATTGTTCTCTCAACTGCCTTCCCATCACACCAAGAGGATTAGGGAAAAAAAGGAAGACCTGTCCCATTCATCAATAGAGGAGTTATTCATCCGAAGTTTATTATCTCAGGTAATTTGATCAATACACTTCACCTTTATAGTCCCGTTGTCCTTGTGAGCAAAGCATTTTGCGTTTTATAGTGAGATGGTTATTATGAAGGCTATTCGCAGGAAAATTCTCTGCAGTTAAAAGTTTTTCCAATTAACTACATTTAACATCATTTAAGCCATAAAGTGGCGGTTACATTTCACATCATTGTTGTCGGAGTGTGGCGGTGCTCGGGAGGCAGGCAGAGCACATTTGGCAAATACTTCAACCAGTGCTTTGGAATGGGAACCAAGGAAACGCTGCCAGCTAACAGAGAAAGACTTTTTCAGTGCAGAGTCAGGAATACACAACAAAAAAAAAAAGTGGATCAGTAGAAACCCTCGAGAAAATCACAGAGATGTGCCTCAGCCCTTGGAACGCTCCTCAGGATCAATCCTTCTCCTTTCATGCAATGTCAGAACTCCTGGAATGGTCTGGATTGGAAAGGACCTTAAAGTTCATCTTGTCCCACTTTCCTGCCATGGCCAGGGACACCTCCCACTGCACCAGGTTGCCCTAAGCCCTGTCCAGCCCAGCCTTCCTGTGGTCCTTCCTGAGTTTTCTCATTCCAGAAAATTGTAGTGTTTGTGTAAGGGAGATATGAACTTCCAGAGAAACACAGCACATGAGGACAAATTCCCTGATGCCCTCCAGTTTAGGATCTACACACCCCCTCCCCTCACCCCACACCTGAGCTGCCTCCTCCTCACTTCCTAACCCTCAGCATAAGGCACGACAAAAGACAGGGGGAAAGGCTTCAAAACAGAAGCAAAACACCAAATTCTCAGAGATCAGCTGTTCTAAGGAGAGAAAGCTCTAAAAACTGGCTTGAAAATAAAAAATTATTATTCCTTGTGAGATATCCTCAGAACAAACTAGTTCATTAAAGTCGTATCAGCACTTGTAATTGGCCCTTGTTGGCCAATAGAAGGAGACATTTGCAACTTTTCCCAGGAAATTATATTCTAAATCCTTCATAAGGTGGACCTTGTCCTTTTCTGAGGAAACTTGATAGCAGTCTTTAGTATTCACTGGCATAATTAGGACTGCAGTTAATTTCATTAAATTCTCTTGCTGCTAAATGAAGCAGATTATGAGACATCTTTTATTGCAAGGCATGAAATTACAGCCTGTCAGCTGCCAATGGTAGAGTAAGACTAATGAATTACAGGGTAAATAACACCAGAATTAACCAGCCAATTTAACATAGCAGAGAACAAAGTCATTTTTACTTGGAGCCACCACAGCCGGGATCCCTTTCAGCTGAAAGGGAACCAACCTCAATTCTAAATAACCAGGAAAGGCACGTTTCTTGGGTAGCACCGTTAGAAAACCAACACTGCCAAGAAGTTGGGAGAAAATTGGCTGGATATGTAGAGAAAGGCATCGCTAAAATATTTAAATTGTGGTATGTCCAAGTAGTTTGTGCTGATGTATTATCCTTTACCCAGCCCAGGAAAAAGGGCAGGGGAGCATTAATTTGTTGCTATTATAACTGGTTTAATGGGGCCAGCTCTTCCCAGGCAGCACAAGACACAATCCCCATTAATGAGGGACAGACACACTGTGGGGAGATAATTAAAGGAAAGGGAAAGCAGGGGTAACCAGCCACTTCCATTTCCTACTCCTGTCCTTCCAAACCTCTGACACAGGGCAGAGGAGGCGCCTTCTCCCTGCACAGCACCCAGGCCACCCCTCCCTGCCAGCAGGGAATGCTCTTTGGAGCCTGCAAGGAGGGAAGGATGGATGCTCCTCTGAGCTCTGACCAGGAGCTCCCACAATCAACGACTCTTCCCAACATACTCCTGAAGCCTCTCAGGCTGTTAGACACACACACACACAAAGTTTTGGGGTTAATGAGAGAGATTTGTTCTGCATAGGTTGGTGTCTCACCCCTCCTGTCTTTTTTAAAAATTGTCTTAAGATTGTTTTTACTTTAGAATTTTATTTAACCCTAGTTGTATAAGAAACAAACCCCTTCTCTGCACTTACACAGAAATCTTCTTATGTGGAAACAGAGGCTGAGGAAAAGAACGGCAAAGTGCGTATCCCCAGTCAGACAAAGGAGGGCAGATACCCGAGTGCCTGGACAGCAGAGAGACAACCCTGCCTATTCTGGTGAAAGCAAACAATAAACCCAAAGAGAAATGTAAATAAAGATTTCATCTCAGATTAAGGCTCTCACTTTTCTGCACTTCACCCAAGGACTGTTTTTCCTACCACAGCATCTCCATCTCCAGGGAACAGGAGTCAAAGTACATGAGATGTCAGCAGCGAAATGGTGTGAGGAAAGAGAAAACCCCTGTTATTAAAAGGGCCAATCATTTCCTCATTTTAGTAAACATCTCATATTTGTTATCAGCCCTACACCAACCAAAAGCATTTAAAAATTTATGCCTCTGGTTGCATTTTCAACAGGTTTCTAAGAGACAACACCTCAAGTCACCTTGCCAGCCTTTTAGAGCTTTAAGTTCAACATCAACCAAGTTTGATGGAGGGGAAAGAACACCAAGGGGGTGTTCTGACAGGTTTTGAGAAGTTTCATATGTGCCTGCAAGACTGAAAATCCCTGATTTAAGAGAACAGACTGCAGCAGGAATAATCTGCTGGAGGATGGAGCAGGAGCCCAGCTGCACTCAGTACCAGCATAGCACACATTGTTCCAATCCCACAAACGAGGCAGGGTGAAAGAAACTCCTGCAATTTATCCTTCTAGTGGAAAGTGTTCCAGGGGACAGAATGAGATGAGCTTTAAGGTCCCTTCCAGTGAAACCATTCTGTGATTCTACGCTTGACTTCTGTTTTTAACAGAAAAACCTGGAATGCTCACTGACCATCCAAAACCAAAAAAAAAAGCAAACAAAAGAAAAACCACACAGCAGAATTTGTGAACACCCTCCACTAAGACTGGGTTGCTCCAAGCCTCAGCCATCCTTCACCTATCTCCACGCTGGAGTGGGAAAAGGAGAGAGCAAGAGCCAAGGGAAGCCAACCAGGCACCAGGAAGCCAAGGGAAGCCAACTCATTGCAGTGTGGTAGGACAGCAAGACTCCTGTGCCACCACTGCTGACGCCAGAGCTCTTTGGGACCAGGACACCAGCACCCTTCAGAGAGGCTGGAGGAGAAATTACTTATGCAAAAGCATTTTTGGCAGAAGAGCAAACCTTAAACCAAACCTGATTCTAGAAGTTCCAATCCATGCCTTGAGTTCAGGAATGGGGTTTCCCTGGCTTTCAGGTTCTCCAAGCACACACATGTATTACACAGGAAAAATTTGCTGCTCCCTGGAGCTTCTGTCCAGCACCACCCAGCTCACCAAACCCCTTCTCTAAGCATGTCTGAGATTGCCCTGAAATCATCCCCAGCCCATGCAGGTCCTGCCACACTCCAGCAGAGAGATGTTGCCTCTCCCAAGTCTTTCCTTACTCTCAGTGGTTTCAAATTTCTGTCATATTTCAGGCAAACGTTTTAGAGACCTCCAGAACTACTCTGGACCAACACTAATACCCTGCCTCCAGCAGTGGGAAGCTCAGCACTCAGACAGCACGAATGCATTAGCTCCAGGGATCTACAGACCCAGAGCTCCGGGACTGGAGCTGGAACCAACTCCAGGCACCAACAGGGAGCTCCAGAGGCACCCAAGTGTCGCTTCCAGCCAGGAATCAATCATGGTCCTTCCTGCTTGGAGACACCAGCACCTCCAGAACCAACACCTCTGGAGACTGCTGGGCCACTTTCTCAGAGAACCTCAAGATTGCTGATGTTCCTGAGAGCATCACCTGGTTTTTATTCTCACTTCCCATCGCCTTCAGAGTCTTTGTTCAATGTTTGCCCTCCTCCCTCTCACCTCTGTAATGCAGATTTTGCACTTCACAGCAACACAATGTTCCATTTGAGCTCTGGCCCTCCAGTTCTGTCTTCCATCCCACTGTCATTCTTTCCCCTCTTCTCTTACCTTTAAAGCCCCTTGTCCGCCTCCACCTGCTGCAGAAAATAGGGAGCTTGGAATCCTTGTGCTGCACAAACAGGTAAGAAACCTCTTGCTTCAAAACACCACATCAACATTTAAAAGTGTCACTGAATTGGAACGAATGACTTTATCTATCAGGAATTATTCAGATTAATCACTACATTGCAAGATTAAAGCACCAACAATAGTGATCGTGCAGCTATTATTTCTCAGCTACAAATACCGCATTGACATGAATTCTCAACCCACAGCAACATTTGCTGTGCAAAGTGCAAATTCATGAAATGTTCCCAAGTAGTTCCTTGCCTCACATTAGCTTAAGCAAACACAAAATGTCAATTCTCAGGACGCTGGGCACACTTCAGCACCGGATGGATGCACATCTCTCCTGCCACAGGAGAGGGAAGGGGTTGTGCAGCTCACCTGCCTGACACAGCACAGGAAATCTCAAAGTCTGTATCCTTTAGGAGATCTGGCTCACACAAACAATATACAAATATGATTCCAGATTTTCAGACCCAGACTTGAGTATTTATTTAACATGAAACATGCCAACCATACATACCTCTGCATTTACTCAGTTTGCATCCTGAAGAAGAGTTTTCACCCAGTTTGCGCAAAGCTCAGCTCTTACTCAAGGATTTCCAGTGCATCTCTCCCTCCTCCTTTTCCACAGAAAAAGTTGTTTTGTTTTAAATCTGGCCATGAAACAGCCTGTACAATTTTGATTCCTAAAGTGATGATACCTGCCACCTTAAACAATCCCTGGTCTTCAGTTCTCCTTGGTTCCAATGTACTGCTTACTTCAGACAGCAGAATTTCTAAACAATTCAACCACTCCGGTAATTTTAGTTGATTTTTTTCCAAATACTGCCCACACTTGAAGATTTCTTAATTTCCACCCCCCCGCCTCGAAACACTCACAGAGAAGAGAGCATTATATGTTAATCTAGCTCCTTGATTTGTAGCAGTTCTGCAGTTCTCTACCCAACCATTTAAATGCTGTCATTCATAATAGGGTGATATACTGTACTATAAACCCTTTTGCAAATGGTACGTCTTGGTATTTTTCTTTTGTGACAAAGACTCATATTAGTTATAAAGGGGAAAGAAATGGACTCAGTGCTCAGATCTACCTACATAATCTCACAGCTCAACAGCCTCTCCCCTTCTTTAAAAGAAAATCCACACCCTCTTCCTTAAAGAAAACCGAAACCACTAAGCTTTTATTTTTCCTGGTAGAGAACATTCCATGGTCTGACAGCCCCCTGAGTTCAGCAGCTTTCTCCTATGGTATCAATCCTGAAACTACAGAATCCCAGACTGGTTTGGATTGGAAGGGGCCCTGAAGCCCATCCAGTGCCACCCCTGCCATGGGCAGGGACACCTCCCACTCTCCCAGGTGGCTCCAAGCCCAACCTGGCCTTGGACGCTTCCAGGGACCCAAAAACAACCACAGTGTGTTTGAGGCCTCATGTCAGATCCTGGCTTTGATTCCAGGCACAGGAGCCTGTCCCTGGGGCCACCGGAGAAGTGTCTTGGTGAGGTACCAGAAGCACATAAAAGCAAAAGACCTTCCAAATTTGGGTTAAAGCAGCTGAAGTTTGGGTGGGTGGGTTTTAGTCCAGGTTCCATTTCAGTTTGTTCTCCCACACTGCCCTTGTTTTCCTGATTCTTTTAAACAAGGATGGAGGTGCACTTTTCAAGCAGACACATGGCACTGTCCGCCAGAGCTGAGCAAAGTTGAGTCCCCCTCCAGCCAGCCCAGCCCCTCCTCTGGCTTTAGGGCTTGTTTACACCCCCACAGACCAGATCCAACCCACAGAGCAGCTTTTAGCCACTCACATTTGGATAAACTCTCAATTAAGATGTAGCGAGGCTGTATCAAAATTTTACATCTGCTATGTTTGCTCTGTGCACTTAGTTGGAAATTCTGTCAAAAAAGCAACTGAGTTTTCCTGGCAGGTTTTAGTAGTGAGGCTGTATCAAAATTTTACATCTGCTATGTTTGCTCTGTGCACTTAGTTGGAAATTCTGTCAAAAAAGCAACTGAGTTTTCCTGGCAGGTTTTAGTCTGTATAAAGCCATTCTGTCTGTTCCTCACTGGAATAGCTTCTGGTCAGGAAAATAAACTCCAAAGTGTGTGTTTGCAATACTTCTGTCTTCTCCCTAACAGCAGTAACAAAGGTTATTTATTTCTTTACAGCTTTGGGATGTCTGTAAGTAAAATATATCCCGGTCCTCTGATCATGATACTCGTCCCCAGTTTATCAACACGTGAAGGATCCTTTATAATTAACAAAACATTCAAGTTATATGATTTTCCTCCTTGTTTTAACCCATGCAAAATAAACTGAGATTTCATTTGTAAGAATTGCACTTCAGTTATAGAATCCTTGAGAGGTTTGGGTTGGGAAGGACCTTAAAGACCATCCAATTCCACCCTCCTGCCATGGACAGACACCTTCCACTAGACCAGGTTGCTCCAAGCCCCATCCAATTTGGCCTGGAACACTACCAGAGATGGGGCAGCCACAGCTTTTCTGGGCAGCCTGTGCCAATTATTCCCTTTAAATTCAAAATATTTAAGTACCAACATCTAGCCTGGCTGCTGAGACTGTTCTAAAGATGTGCTGATAATTACTTTAGTCAGAGGATTTTTCTGAATAAAAGCAGGTTTAGAGAAAACAGTATTTAAACCAAAGTGCAAGGACTTCCATACGTGTTTAAAATATCCAAACCAGTCATAGTCAGAGTACCCATGTTTCAAACACCCCCTGTTCCCCCCCAAGCAATATTCCTTTTTCATGCCATTTATTGGTTTTAATTCGCCATTGTTAGCTATACTCTGGGAAAATATTTCCTCACTTGTTATACGCTCAAGTGCCAACGCTTTAAAATAAAACAACAAACATAAACCCACAAAATAAAACAGGAAATAAGGGATGCTGGGCCAACACCCTCAATCCAGATTCACACACAATTACCACACAATTAAATGGGAGCAAAAGAATGATGAAAATATTCAGGATGCCCAAAGTTTGCTTTGTTCAAAAAATTAGGCTAAAGGGCTTTAACTGCGTGCTGTTCAGTTTACTCTTTTGATTGCTTTACCACTATGTAAATCAATTTGTTAATGTTCCTTACAAAATGCATGAGCCAGTTATACTGACAAACACACAAAGCTCATTCGTAATTAGCAGTTAATTAGTACGAAGGAACAGATGCTGTTAGAGTTTCAGCAGGCGAACAGGTTCTGTAAACAATGCTTATAAATCTAAATGAATTTATTAACCACAATGCAACTGTCAACATTTTGCTGGCAACCATACAAATATGGTGGAATCCCCAAAACATCTTTACAATGTATTAATAATCATTGTGTCAACCCAAGTCTATCAGGCAGCCTCACTTGCTAACTGTCATAAGCTTGCTACTTAATCTTCTTATGGCAGTTCTGGGGACTAATTCCTCATGCCCTGGGAGGAAGAGCTGCAGCCACCAAAGCCAGCCCAGATGTGCACGGGTTCACCTCCGACGCAGGGCGGCTCCTCAGGACAGAGCCCTTTCCCACGGGCCTCTGGAGCAAGCCCATCGTGCTGGATGGCACCTGGCCCAGTGCATGGTCACCTGTTCATCTGGGGTTTTGGCCTAGGGGAGCCTTAAAGGTCCCCCCCGACCCAAACCACACTGATTCCAGAGCTCACCCACTGAAAATAAGTAAAGGCCAATGCTTCCTGCTCTCCTGGCTGATTTGGAGATGTCCCCCCACACAGCGCTACACAAGGGATTGCAGGGAATTTTGGGAGCTCACAAGGGGTTTTGCTGGATATGAGGAAAAGGTTCTTCCCCAGAGGGTGCTGGGCACTGCCCAGGCTCGCCAGGGAATGGGCACAGCCCCAAGGCTGCCAGAGCTCCAGAAGAGTTTCACAATGCCCTCAGGGATGCCTAGGGTGGGAGTGTTGGGGTGTCTGTGCAGGGTCAGGACTTGACAGGATCGACGATCCCTGTGGATCCCTTCCAGCTCAGGAGACCCTGACTCTGTGGTTATAAACTCATGCACCCAGCCACTGACTGATGCCGTTGTTTAGTGGGGGTTTTTTGATTAGCTGGGTAGATGAAGGTGGCTCAAATACAGAGCTAGCATTGTAAAGCATTTCTTAGATGCAACTATTGAAGCACCACCTCGAGTCAGAGGGTTTTGGCCAGGGGCCAGCTTGGAGCCTTAGGGCAACAGTGAAGATCCCTCAGTGCCCTCACTGCTGTCACTCTGCATGTCACACTGACACGCCACTCTGATATATTACACCATTTCAGCACTGGAAAATTCCAATAAATTTTTTTTAAGTCATATTATGGCTTTTTTTATTGATGTTCTCTTTTACACCTCCATTGCTTTCGCTCATTCCCTCCTCCTCTCCACCGAAGCACTCTGACACCTCTTCCCCATGTTCTGTCCTATGGATACTCCAGGATTTGCAATATCCAGCACACAGAACAGCACTTTAATCCCGAGTGTATTAAATCCTGCACAGTCTCACCAGAGAGATTGCTTGGCTTGCTTTCTGTAGGCTCCAGCCCTATTCATTGCACTGGTACTGGACCCAAAATCCTGGAATTTGGGGGAGCCCATTCTCTGCTGGAATCCAGCACCAGGCACAAGAGGAGGATGTTCAT
>WBMY01007373.1:138047-223208 GCA_013397315.1 Donacobius atricapilla | reverse complement strand
TTTTTTTTTTTTTTTTTGCTTCGGGATGGTTAGAAAGTTAGAACTACAAGAAAAGCGGGTGACTGGAAAAAGTTATCTGAACACAATGTGGAAAAATTATCATGAGGAGAATTTTACGAATGCCTAAATCCTGAATTGCTTTATCCTGGCTTTCTCCAAGGCTGGAACTGCTGCAGGAGTAAGGTCACAGCGCTCCCTTCCTGACTCTATCACGTCATATGAGAATTTGAAGAAGTTATTCAGATCGCAGCCCGTTATTGCGACAGAACGCACGGGGCACAGTGATTTTGACAGATTTATTTTATTACAAAAAGAAGACCCGAGAGTCATCCTCCTTAATAACTGCGCTGGCAAGTGACAACTTCACTCCATTACTTTCCAATGGGAACATTACTCACACCATATCGGAAATGGGAAAACATTTTCGTGTGCTTTTCAACTCGGCGATGATGTATGAAAGGAGCCCGTTTGCGGTGTCCGGCACCGCCACGGGGAGTCAGTGGGAACCGGGGCACGTCAGAGCCCACGGCGCGTTCCCAGCAGAGAGACACCCAAACTGGGATCGAGCACTGCTAATGCCCGTTCCCCCCGCCCCACAAAGGGGGGAAGGAAGAATGAACACTCGGAGCAGCTGCCCTGGGGGGTGAGGGAGGCGAGAAGCACTCCAAGGAAGAGCATTCCGAGCAGCGCATTCACCCAGCGGGGACCCCGCGCTGCCGGCCCCGCTCCGCCGGGAACGGGCTCCATCACCAGTTACTATGGATCGGGGCAATGGAATGACGTGCCGGGGAATTAAACAAAGAACAAATGAAAGCAAGCAAAACAAGTGGGAGGGGTGAAATCCAGTGTGCAGGATAACTATTGTTCCTCGTCCTTCAAGACAGATTTCTGCCTCTGAAAGTGCCACTTCCCAAGAATACGGGGCAAAACAAAGCTTCAATGGCGCAAAGCGCCCGTAAGTGACATTGTAAAGAAACTCAGTGAAGGTGCCCAAATCCTTGGGAGGGGAGTTGTCAACTTGAATGTTTCTTTTTCATCTGACTTTTTTTTGAGAAAGCACCCTGACTCTGAAATGCAGGCTGAATATTTACACGCTGTTTCTCATTTCTGGTTTTAAATCATCACCATTCCCTAAAAGTTACTGCAGCTGGAAATCACAAGCTGCACATGGACGGGAAATATCTACGTGCAAAACACTGGTAAAAGCCAGAAGTACAGAAATGTAGGCATTTCTGTTAGGCAAATTCCCTTCTAGCTGCTCATAATCACAGAGTCCCTAATGTTTTCCAGGGGAGAATCTGCACGCTCCACTATTTATAAAGATGAATTGTGCAGTGAAACAGAGATCTGATCCTTTATGCTTTTGTACCTATGACACACGCAATATGTTTTATATCCTAGCAGAAAAAAAATCCACTCCAAACCACACTGGAGCAACACTTCCTAGGACATTTTCTGATGGCACATCTACAAAATAAGTGGTTCTATTTAAAACTTGATGCCAGCAAACCAGAAGAAGTCTGGAAAAATTAAAGCACCTGCACGAATATAATTGGAGTGATTTCCCCTTTGCACTGGAAGACACTGACAGACTCAATCCATGTAAAACTTGACCCAAGATGTCACATCTGAGTTTGGGCACAGCCAGACCCAGATCAGCAGTGCAGAGCACCCCAAAAGAAAAAGACTCATCTCTAACAGTAGATACTGAGACAGAGAGCTCATTTTGAGTTTGAAAATCTCTCCTGGAACTCTGTAAATATATAAAACAGGTAACACTCAATGTGGGAAAGTGACGCACCTTTCAATGCCAGAAATTCCCTTACCCAGTGTGGGATCAGACATGGTTAGAATCAGCTTGTTGCTCAGTGAACCTCATAAATGCATTGTAAATCCTCACCTGCCCTATACGAGATTATTCAGTGGTCCCTGTTATCACAATGTCCAAAACAAAGGATATCAACTCCTCTAATATTTCATCTATCTTATCACTTAAGGGGAAAATCAGCTGCTACAACAACAGCTTTATAACAAGCATTAATACTCAATGTCAAAAAGATGAGATGCTGCATTTAATGCACTGAAGATGTTTAAAATACTCAACCCTATTCCAACTCAAAAACTGTAATTAAGAAGAATCAAATACTTTCTACTTAGCCCAGTCCTCTTCCGATAATAGAAGATCTACAGATCACTAAACAGGTAACCTGTGCTAGATAACAAGGGGTAACTTGCAATGATTAAACAGAAATGTATCTGATTCTGTAAGAGATAAAGGCATAAGTGACTGGGAAGAAAAGCACAGGAAGAAACCCAGAGCTAAACAGTAAAATATTTTAATTATACACTCTGTTCATAACTACACAGAAAATGATGGTTATCTATTTATTCAATTAAATAATTCCAGGTTACAACTTGGCACAAAAGCTGGGTTACAGCAGAGTGGGGGTTAAGCACTTCAGGACATAGATTACAGGGCAACTCATTAAACAATCTCACTACACCCACCTTAAAAGACACAACTAATTCTGCGAAGGCAAATTATTATTATTATTCCCAGTTATCAGACTTTAAGACAACTATCAACACCCTCTCATATTAGTAAATATGGTTCTCAGTAATTACCACAAACCAAAGCTTTAGTCTGTTTGTTTACAGCTGACTTAACATTCCTCTCAAACCTTTCCTGTGACTGTAGATGGGTGTGTTTTTCTCTCCTCCCTTTCCCAAGTTTCCACCTGCTCCAAACAGAAACATCCCCAGTTCCCCAAATGCCAACAGCACGTCCAGAGCCCCGGCAGCCCCTCACGCATCCTTCAGCCTGGACACGGACTGTCAGCGATGTTTTCAGGGAGGCAGCGGCATCCCAGCTCTGCGTCCAGAGCTCTGACTGCCGCTGGTTCCTGGGCTGACACTGACATCTAGTGGGGTTGGGAACTCTGGAATTCTCCCACCAGACTCCAGGTTATTCCCAGCCATGGGAAGAAATCCGTGCGACTGTTATCAAATATCAGCGTCAAAGCTGGGACACTTCTTCCCAGGCCCCTTGTTTTATTGTTTTCCACCTACACATTTGCACCCAAACACAAATGAATCATTTCCTCTCTTTTATAGGAGTGGGGGATCTGGGTTTAAATCAAAATTCCTCTGTTGGGATGGACATGGGATTCCTGGGGCTCTGTGCTGTCACTCACAGGTCCAAAACAGTGACAAAACTTTGCACTTGCTGAAGGTGGAGAGCTCAGATTTCCCTCAGAGGAGGAGGGAAAGGGTTTAGGGGTTTGTATGTGGGAAATGAGAATGACATCACTTGGGAATAAAATAAATAAATTCTCCATGTTGACAAGGAAGTTGTGAGCTCCAAAACACAACTAACATGTAGCTACAACCCCCAAGGAGTTACACGAGAGCCCAGAGGGATTCTGAGTTTGCTATGATGTGTGTGAACTGTCAAAAAATTGCTTACAAACCACAATTATAACTGCAACACAATCCCACAGCTTCAGCAAAAGGGTTTAAACCAAGGAAACTTTCACTCAGGGCTTCACTAGCCATCTCCCAAACTAGTTCTCCATAACAAAGAACTGTTATAATACACCAGGCAGCTATTTGGTTTTTTTTGCTTGATTTTGGAATTTTTGGCCTCTTGATGAAGCAAAAAACAGGTGGTTTGGAAAGAAAAAAAGCTACCTTTATCTCCATCATCTTTTTTAACCCTACAGAAGAAAAATTTGATCTGATTCTGTATAGTAATAGAAATAGCATAGGGTGGTTATGGAATAGTTTAGTTTGAGAAGGAGCTTAAACCCCATCCAGTCCCACTCCTGCCATGGGCAGGGACACTTTCCACCATCCCTGGCTGCTCCAAGCCCCAGTGTCCAACCTGGCCTTGGACCCTGCCAGGGATCCAGGGGCAGCCACAGCTTCTCTGGGCACCCTGTGCCAGGGCCTCCCACACTCACAGTGAGGAATTTCTTCTCAAGATCCCATCTCACCCTGCCTTGTCAGTGGAAGTCCCATCACTCCAGGTCCCTGTCCCCAGCCCCTCTCCAGCTCTCCTGGAGCCCCTTTAGGCACTGAAAAGGGCTCTAAGGTCTCCCTGGAGCCTTCTCTTCTCCAGGCTGAACAACCTCAAATCTCTCAGCCTGTCTTCCTAGGAAAAGTGCTCCCGTTTAGGTCTCCAGCAGAACCACCCAACGATAATTCCAAGCTGTTTTTGTTTGAAGTGCACAGATCCATCTCAGCCCTCCTGTGTGGAGCAGAGCAGCCCTGCTGGGGGCTGCAGCTCAGGCTGCCTGCAGCAGCACACAGAGCACTTGGCAGGCCCTGGCTCACTCACCGTGAAGAGGTTGGACCGGCGCTTGGACTGTTTGCGGACGGGAGTTGGTGTGTTGGCAGTGGGAGGAACATCAATCCGCAGCTCCTTCTGGCTGGTGCTTGGAGTTGATGGGACAGAGGAGGAATAATCACTTAAACTCCCTCCTCCATTACTGGTCTGCAAGGATTAAAGGGAGTTTTAAACAGTGGTACACTGCTTTCAAGAAATGACAATCCACAGTTGCATTTTATTTACTCCTGATTTACTCCACATTTATGCAGAAGTGCAGCCAGGGCTCAGGGGCTCAGCAGGGCTGCCCTGCTGCCACTTTTCCACACATTTCTATTCCAAGCCTTTAAATATCTCCCCTGCCATTATTTTTGGAACACTTAGAGCTCTGTTTATACAGCAGGCACATTTTCATTCTACATAGTATAACCTTAACTGGGCATCAACAGTTTCATTTGTTTTCTAGTGTACAAGTAAGCAAAACATTGGGGAAAACCTTCCAAATCTGGATTTCTACTAAATTAAATTCTAACCTAAGAGAAAAAACCCAGTGCCATGGAGCTGCATAGCTGGAGTTAAACCTAGTCTGGAGACACCAGATCACTGAGAGCTGATCAAGAAAATGAAAATAATTCAGGGTTGTAAAATGGCTACCAAGGGGTTGGATGTCCCAACATATTTCAAGCATCACAGAATCTCCTGAGCTGCAAGGGACTCACAGGGATAATCGAGTCCAACTCCTGGCCCTGCACAGGATTTGCTGAAGCCACTGGTGCAAAGATACACAACTTAAAAGTAAGATATTCCAATTTGTTCAATGCAGCCAAAACTGTGATGCTACATCCTAGGCCTAAAAGAAAGCAAGCATTAAGCCCATAAAACAATAAATGAACAGAGGTAACAAATTCCTAAAAGCAGGAAGGTGAGGAAACCGGACAGAATGGAAAGGACCAAAAGGTGATTAAGAAAAAAAGTCTTTATTTTTTCTTTGACTTATTGCACATGACATAAATGAGTACTAAAAACACCATCGAAGGAGATGCCCTATGTGCTGATGGGGGACTGGGGCAGGACAACAGGGAAAATACTGCCTGCTGGGGATGGAAAACTCAGCAGAGGAGCAGCAGTGGATGAAGGGGCTGGGCAACAGCTCACACGTAGCTTTTTGGCAGGGAAGGAAATGTCTGATGTCTGGGATGCACAGAGAAGGGGGAAAGTCCACCTTTAAAGCAGTCAAGTTTCCTAGAGAAAGTGAGGAAAGGTGATAAGAGGGTATTTCCGGAATTCCTGAGGAGAAAGACGTCTGATGGGACTCCCTCCATGCTCCCTGGGGATCGGGATCTCAAGCTGCAACCAGTCAGAATGAAAAAGCAAGAGACAATGCCTTACACCCAGCAAAGTCTCTACAGGTTCCAAGTGCTCTTCTGATTCTTGCAGCTTTTCCAAAGCAGGGAGCAGAGGTGAAAGGCACTGAAAGCACAATGGGGCCAGAAGGAGATTTCCTACAACATTCTCAAATGCCAGAGGAAGTACAGCAGAGTTGGAAGATGTGTATGAAACAAAGGAGATGAAAGAATGTAATTGAAATGATCATTTTTAGTGTCCTAATGGAGAATGGTAACACTGGACAGATGAGCAGAACAACCTGGGAAGAAGTGGCCTCAATTACCTCACATTTGCTTTTCCTGTCTCTGTAGCAGCTTGTTCCCAAACCAGTGAATGTGCTGGAGGTGAGAAGGGTGGCAAGGAAACATTTTTTTTTTAACTGAAATTAACAGATGTATACCCTAAGAGCCTACTTCCCAGACAGAGAACATGAAGGATTCCCTAAAATTTTACCTATTAAATCTTTCATTATTTTTAGCATCATTTTACACTTTTTGCAGCTGTCTCCTGGATTTCTAAGTGATTTATTTTCCAGGAGTGAGTAACTCCTAAAGGAAAACACAAACCTGTTGGAAATTCTATTCCCCAAAGACACACAGAGAGTTTCTATAAAAGAAGTCCTGCAGGCAATGTTGCTCTTCTCACACACCAAGCCCCATGGATTTCCAACATTGTAAATAAAGATTTCATAATAAGTCACTAGCTGCAACAATGAAAAACACAAGCAGAGAAACACTTGGAAACCATAGAATGGTTTGGGTTGGAAGGGATCCCAAGGATCATCTAATTCCAGCTCCTTGCCACGGGCAGGGACACCTTCCACTATCCCAGGCTGCTCCAAGCCCCAATGTCCAACCTGGCCTTGGACACTGCCAGGGATCCAGGGGCAGCCACAGCTGCTCTGGGCACCCTGTGCCAGGGCCTGCCCACCCTCACAGGGAGGTATCTAAAATGCTTCTCCTAGATAAATATTAGATCACTTAGAAACAACCCTGTAAATACAAAAGGATTGTGATATATGTGGCATTAAATGCATTATCATTCCTCTTTTAGTTTTAGTTTTGACATTCCAGGAAATTTCCAAAAAGCTTACCAATAATCAGGTCTTACATACAACAAAATAATGGATGACCAAGCTGACTGCCCTTTGCTTCCAGTAGTTTAATTTACATTTTTGGACAATCATGTTGTAGTAAAAACTGTCTGGAGGCATTGTGCAAACATAAATAATGTATCATTACAAATCTGCAACAGGCAGGAAGGAGCGAGTTTGTGTGGTAGGCACACCTGAGCTGCAGCTTTGTGCAGTGGATGTCAAGCTCCACACCCTTCTCAGGAATAATGCAAGTCTCCTTGGAGAATGGCACTGCTGATCAGGAAACACAACTCTTGGCACTGCAGCCCACATGGATGGACATTGAGGGGCTGCAGCGTGTCCAGGGAAGGGAGCTGGGAAGGGGCTGGAGCCCCAGGAGAGGCTGAGGGAGCTGGGGAAGGGGCTCAGCCTGGAGAAAAGGAGGTTCAGGGGGGACCTTGTGGCTCTGCACAACTCCCTGCCAGGAGGGGACAGCCTGGGGTTGGGCTCTGCTCCCAGGGAACAGGGACAGGAGGAGAGGGAACAGCCTCAGGCTGCACCAAAGGAGATTTAGATTGGATACCAAGGAAAATTTCTTCAAGGAGTGTGTAAGGTCCCTCTGTCATAAAGAAATGCATGGAGACAAGGCAGACGTGGAAACATGGTGCCGTTTTCAATCTCCTCTCACAGCAGAACGTAACAGCTGAATTCCAGGAAAGCCAGGCCGGGTGAAAACATATGCAGATTGCAGATTTCAAGGAATTATAGCACTGGTAAAACAATCTTTCCATCTTTACCTTCAAAACTGCAGTTCACAAGTAAGCTCACACTGCTGGAGATTCCTGGCTGGAATCTGCACATCAATTTGGCTGGAGCAGGGCCCGGAGTCTCTCACACAAACACCAACAACAGCTATTGTGCCAAAGGATTTTCCAGCTGTTTTTACAACAGTGCAAACTCAAACCCAGGCCCAGCTGCAGGTAATGCCTCAGCAGGTTATCCAGACCCACACAGGCACTGAGGACCAAAGGTGGGCCCTGCTGAGCAGCCTCATGGGTTTGGGAACCAGATGATCTCCACTTCCAGGGGCTGGGCAGAGGGAACAGCCCTTTAGAACTGTTTTTATTGGCACTATTCTTCTAAGTAAATATCCTAAAATTGCCTTCCTGATAAGTCAGGTGTAAAGGACAAGCAACTCCTCTAGCACTGGCATGAATTTAGGGCAAAGGAATGCCTCTGTGGGATTTTGTGAGGGAAAAAGGAACTCATTCTTCTTTGAAATTAGCCTTGGCATGGCATACAAGCATATCATGCCTAGGAAAATTGTCAAGGGATAGGGGAATGGGGGAATGAAAAGTGGGATAGACATGCAGAGCACAGAGATACAGAAGTGACTGGTCTGTACCTGTAAAAAGTAAATTCAAGACCTATTCCAAGATGCCCTGTGGCCAATAAGAGGTCTCCAATCCACTGCACACCACTTCTTCCCCTCGAAACGACACAGTCTACCTCTTGAAGTGTTCCAAAAAGCCAGACAGTGAGCTGTGACTGGAATACCTGAAGGCAGCAGACAGTACATCCAGTCTGTGAGATGTTGCACCATCCCTCTTGTTGACAGAGTATACAACAGTTCTGTCCATCATGGTCATGAATGATAATCCTTGGATTTGAGAATAAAATTCTTCCCACGCATTCTGTGCTGCCCTGAAAGCCAACAGAGTTACCTGAAGTACTCACAAGGGTTGTTGGCTCTGGGTATCAAGGGTTTTCAAGGAAAACCTTCCCCTTGACGGACATACACATTAAAAACTAAGTCAGAAGGAAAATTAAGTAGTATCTACTACAAAGACAAGTGGATTTTGTCTTTGGAATAGGAATTATCTCAATGTGTGGAACAGACCTCTGGAAATACATAACCTACAGATATTCCTGAGAGCATTTTCTGGAAGGGGATCTTACTGAGGCATTCACCACCTCAGACTCCCGGACATGTGGATAGAGAAGCACCCAAACACACAGACAAGTCTTTCACAGAATCCCAGAATGGTTTGGATTGGAAGGGACCTTAAGGCCAATCTCATTCCAACACCCTGCCCATGGGCAGGGACACCTTCCACCAGACCAGACTGCTCCAAGCCCTGTCCAACCTGGCAGACGGAAACCACAGAAGCCCTGGGTGGTGCTGAGCCTTGGAATTCCCCCCAAGTATGCTAAGGACCAGCTTGGTTAAGGTGACACTCGATACTTTTTTTTTTTCTTTCTCTACAGCCTAAGCTTTTGACTGCAGAGTCATCTGGAGAGTTTGCAGGAGTTCGATCCCCAGGATGATCCAACCAGAGATGAACAGTGTGTGACTTTATCTGAAGTGCTGCCTGTAACCACTGCCTCTGAAGGCCTTTGCTCCTGTGGAGAATGCAAGTGGCAGGGCACTGCACCGATAACGGGTTTGATTCATGGAAGAAATCTTCAGAGAAACATCATTACGCCAAGAGAGATGTTCCAAAGGGCAAGACACCAGCCAGTCTTCCAGCCAAGATCAGAGATGGCAAATCCTGCCCCATATCATCTTAAACTTGGAATTGCAGTTGCAAAGTTCTTTTAAGTCTGGGATAAGGATTCAGCTTCCTTCCCTTAAACAAGGTCACACTGCCTTTAAGTGTAGCACAAAGGAGATACGACATGAAACAGATTTCTGGCCTCTACTTTTAGGCATGACATCAGTCTCAGAAGAGAGACATCTTTGACTGGTGATGCAATTGCCCCTTGAGGTAATTATGACACCTGGCAAAGGCAGTAAAGAACATTATTTGACTTCTATCGAAAGAGAATCTAGGGAGCCTTATCACAAAAGCTACCTTGCCTCAATTTTCCCAAACAGTTCTTATCACTGGCAAGAAGTTTGCTGCATAGGTGATGGTATTGGTCTAGAATTTGGTGTTTGCTGTTGATCTTCAAACTAGACTTGGGTAGGAAACCAGAGAGCTCCCAGATATTTGATGTCCTTCATCAAAAAATGCTTCAGTAACAAGAAATGCCCTCAGAGAGGGCAAGTTCCAAGGGCCTGTGAACTGGTCAGAGGCAGAGTGGCTAAGGAAACTCAGAAAGGGGAGAACCTCTCCCATGTGAAAACCCAGGAGGTGCCAGGGTTCTTCTGAAGAGCAACACACCTCACTCAGCACATACTTTAGAAAGAGGGGTCTGAACTCCAGCATCCCCTTTGGGCTCAACAGCAAAAACCACAGTCACAGTCTGGGGTCTTATCAGGACTCAGCCTGAGGCAGGCTTAACTCACAGCAGAGAACTTTTAAGACTAAAGTGGCACCCGCATCTTTAGGGTTATAACCCAGTGGGAGAAGTTACTCCCTTCTGCCAAAAAGCAGGCACTGTGTGAGATAAAGGTCCATACTCAAAACAAATCCTCACATGGATGGCTGCAAAATAACCTGCATATTATTTAGACTGAAAACCACACCACAGTGGCTGTGGGTATCCTACATCATTCAGTTTATATCCATCCCAGCTGGGGACATGCCCAGAGATTATCAGTTGACACTAGGAAACAAAAGACAATGAGGAAGGGCATCACCAGGGAAACCCAGGGTAGGGTGCAACACATGTGGGTAAAAGTTGTGCAAGTCAGAAAATTTTGGTATTAGCTGTATGTTTCTCAGATTAAGATCAAGTGTAAAATTCCAGCACCTTAACCCCTGAGATACACCAGCACAGCACAGCTGAGTGAGAGTAACCATCAAAAACACAGCAAGGGGACGTTAAACCACAGCACAGCAAATCCTGCAACTGTAATGACTGGCCTACTCAGACCTGCAGGCTGCTGGCTATCAATGAGAATGATCAAAGCAGGCTTATCAATCCAAGCAGGCTTTAAAGCCAAATTATTCTGCTTTACTGCTTTGTTTTTTGCACTCAAGCCAATCTAAAAAAAATTCAAATATCACTTCAAACTACAGATCACTGACATCATTAAAAAATTTGCAATACCTCTCCAGCAACAAAGAGAACACTTGAAATGGCATGAAATGCACCAGAGATGAAAAGCAGCTTATCAGTTCCTTTTCCAAGCATTTCTTTTATCTGTACCTGGCTGATATGCACGGCAGAAACCTGGGCAGAACACACGGAGGAGTGGCTCGGAGAGTTGGGCAGAGATTTGCAGGGTCCGATTGAGAGCTGCTGTTTCTTCTTGGTGGAAACGATCTTCTGGGCAACTGAAGGGAAACAAAACATCCAGGCAGGTCAGGCAGGGCACACGTGGAAAGCAGGGCACGGCAGGAAAGCACACAATGAACAACACACAAACAGCAGGGGTTCTACCACCAAAGCCTGCTCCAAAAACGGAGCCTAGCAGGGAAGACAAGGGCGCTGGTTTTCCATGATGCTCCACGGAGACTCCAGCTTGGATCTCCACAAGGAGGATGTGACTCCAGAAGTCTCATTCCACCAAGTGAGCACCAGAGGACAGGGGAAAAAATTAAAAAAGGCAATACCAGGAATTCTCTATCAAGTCCCCTCTGTGTTTATAATACCACACTAACAAAGCTCATGGTAGCAAGCATTTTGTCTTCTTTGGGATATTCTCCTGGCAGACAGAAGATACCTGGGGTCTCTGCTGCCAAGGAATAAGATGGATTTCCCTTTTTAACCAGCCATTGCACCAGGGTAATCCACTATGGAGCCCAAACAAAAGATAACTGGAATATTAGAATTGATAAAGGGTCCCTGACATCAAACAAATACCTGGATAGGTGGTACCACACATCCCAAGGAAATACTTCATGGAAAGAAGCTGTACCACGATTGCTAATTTTAGCTTTTATTCCTTAGCAGCAGCAGCAGAGCTGGAAAAATGCTTAATTTGTTTTGCAATTTATTACCACCTTTTCCTCAGCATGGAAGGAAAAGCAGCATCTATCAAATGGATACAGGGATCACAATCATTAACATCTCTATACACAGCTTGGCAGACCCATAATAAAAAAGACCAAACAGAATTGATGTGAAATGCAGCAACTTCCAAACCTCTCCTACAATTTTTCAATATAAACAAGTCAAATTATTTCAGAAATTCATCCCATCACACACTGAAACTTGAGTTCATGCTGCTAATTCAGCTAAAGCCTTTGGAAAAAGCACTCTTTATGTCATAAAAACATAAAAATAAATGTTCTTCCTACCTTTTGAGTCACAAATTAAAACTAATCAAAATTCCAGTCTTTGGAAACAGGTACTTGTGTACTGGTTAATTAAAAAGCCACTAAGTAAACTTAGCTTCCTTGCATGCAGCTTTCTTTGTGAAGGGAGTCACTTCATGAAACTTGTGCTAAGGAGGTCTGCAGTCACTTGCAACACCTCCACCAAAACCGGTGACATTTATTGGCATCTCCTTAAAAAGTCCCCCAGAAACTCGTTGGATTAAGCCAACAGCACCCAGTCTGTCTCGTTCAGAAAACACAAAAAGACAATTAAGCAAACTCCAAGATTATTTCCCCTCACTACATTATAGCACAGGCAGGGGCAGTGTAAGCATAGTTTCTTCTCAAATGAATGCAATTTTAATAACAAACTGGTCTGTGGCTTATGTTTTTCATGTAAATGAATGATGGCATAACCATGATTTAGTGAGAATACATTGTATAAAGAATGGCTCATATATATGAAGAAGCAGCTTCATTAGTTACATCCCACCTCCAATAGGCCTCTTATCATCCTGAAAGGATGATATCAATTAATTTATCTTCCCCTAGCATATTGATCATAACCTTCATCAGCTAATCATGTTTAAATTAAAGGGGAATATCGTAGCACTCTGTCATTTCAGACCCATTGGGTTATTGATCTGGAGCCTGGGAAGCCATATATTAAAATATTTTAAAAGACATTATCGAGGGAAGAGAGCAAACCAAAGGTCAGATTTTAACATATGCACATGGATTTGTCTTCATTGTATGCGGTGAAGACCTAAATTAAGACCAAAACTGAACAAAAACCACACATGAATGAAAAACACCTCATCTGCAAAAGCTCCTGCTCTCACACAGGAAAGATAATTAGCCAAGGAAAATATTTACCTCCTCCCTTCAATGTGAGTACAGGGGTGTTGGTAGCATCACATCGACACACACAGCATGGTCTGGGTAGGGAAGGGGAAGGAACAGGGAAAGAAGCCCAAGACAGGCTGAACTCAGTGACTCAAACACACGACCTGAACACGGGCAAAGCACCAGGCTGCTCCCAGCCCCAGTGTCCAGCCTGGCTGGGACACTGCCAGGGATCCAGGGGCAGCCACAGCTGCTCTGGGCACCTGTGCCAGGGCCTGCCCACCCTGCAGGGAACAAGTCCTGCCCAATCTCCCATCCAGCCCTGCCCTCTGGCAGTGGGAAGCCATTTCCTGTGTCCTGTCCCTCCATCCCTTGTCCCCAGTCCCTCTTCAGCTCTCCTGGAGCCTCTTTAGGCCCTGGAAGGGGCTCTGAGCTCTCCCTGGAGGCTTTTCTTCTCAGGTGAGCANGACACTGACGCTTATTTTTTATACATTTAAATTTAATTCCACGAGCCAGAATGACTGGGAGTTGTATTCTGCTTGAAGGCATTGATAATTAAAAGCATGTGAAATTCCCGCTCCGAGTTGGGAGGGAAAGCTCTTGGCTTGAATGCCTCTTCTTCCATGCCTGACCTAGCGCACCACAACAAAATTAACCTTCCAACCCCCTGCCACTTCCATCCCAAGCGCTGCGTTTTGTTAGTCAAAACCCCCTCATTCCTCAGCACCTCCCGTCCCTCCCTGCCCACATGGTTTTCAGGAGCCCGGGGTAGGAGAGCTTGGGAGCTGCACATCCACGATCCACATGCCAGCTCTGCGGATCTGCGTGCAAACCACCCACTTTCCGACAGAAAAAACCGAGCACGCACTCATTCTCCCCAAGGAAAGCCCTCCCGTTCTCTCTCGGGCTGACGAGCTGAGGACTGAATTCCCTGCTGGGAGGATCAGGGCTGTGCCTCCATAGTTGCACTGACAGAGTTGTCTTGCCCTGGTTCAAAGGGCTGTTCACACGTCAGCTCCTCCTCAACCTCGTTAGCGCAGCTCCATGCAAGGACAGGGACAGGAAAGGCAGAGACCTGAAGGGAAAACACCCCCTAGGAGAAGCTCAAGGCACGGGGTGAGAGCCTGAGCCAGCCCCACATCTTGGAAAACCGGGAACACTGAAGCACCCAAGAGACGAGCTGAGGGAAACCTCACCTAGGGTGAGACCTGATCTCTCCCTCCTGCTAAGATGGATTCTGGAAAACACCCAAAGGTACCCAAGTCTGATCGCTCCTCATTCCCAAAAGGCAGGCAATACAGTTATTCCTCTGCTCTTTGCTTCAACCGAGGAAAGCCTGGAATATTAAAAGAGAAGACTCCAGGCATACAAGATCTGTAACATCTGGTGCCATTTCTCTTCTCAGTGATCACAGTACAAGGGTGCTGCATATTTTAGGAGATGCAAACACTTCTCCAATTACCACTAATTTAAATCAAAACTGGTTTCTCATAAAAACCTGTGTAAGACCATCCATCTCCTCTGCATGTCCAAGAACAAGTAAACAGCAGGTTCAGTTAAAACCTGCCACTTTGCAAAAGATGGGAATGCAAGAAATTTTCCTTCTCTGATGGACAGTTTTCAGTTGAAGCTGGAATGCTGACGGCTGAGTGAAAAACACTTGTTTAAATAAATACCTGTTTTAACTACTTGGAGGAAAAAGAACAATGCAAAAATGGGAGTTTTGTGTGAGCAAGTATTTGATTTTACCTTAAAAAACACAAGTGGAAGAGGTTAAGATATATAGCAGCTTACATTTTTACAGCAGCTGTCTTTCAGCTTAATATTCCATGTTTACAGGGTAAGTAAGGGTTCAATAAAAGTAAATTTATTCCACAATTACATATTGCAGAAGAGGCAGTAATAACTACCAGAGCAAGCCCTAACCACAAATGCTTCCAAATGGGAAACATTAATGTAAGTAGCCACTATTAAGGCCATTGTGCCTGTTATTTTAAATTCAATCCATTTTGTAGGCTAAACAACCTTTATGTTTCTCTGTTTAAAGGGAAACCTTGGCATCCCACTTGTCAGGTGTAATAGAGAAACGAGTGCTGGACAGTTCTAGTGTTGGGAGTTTGGAAACGGCAATTTATCCAGCTAATTCCTGGCCATGTGCAGCCAGAAAGGTCTGAAGTTGCTTGGCCCTGAAGAAGCAGTGCCACTGCAAAGTCACACCGGGGGAGAGCAGCTCCTGCTCTGCCCTGAGCACAAACCCCCTCCATGCTCTGACAGCCTGTGGTGGAACTTGCAGGGAGAAACCTCAATGACCAAAAAAGATAAGTCAAATTGACCAAAAAGATATAAATCTCTAGTGCAAGGCACCAAAAGCACTAGGAAGTTTTACAGGGCAAAGTGTTTGGTTAACAAATCTTTGCTTCTTAAACCTTGTCTTACAAGACATGAAAACATAGCTGTAAATCAGGCTCGGTATTAAATATCTTTAATCAATGCCAACATGTTATTTTTTTTTCCTACACAGGTAACTCTAATTAACACTGCACATCATTTATTCCCAACTTTCATGCAAATCACTGCCTGCCAAGACTAGGTAAGCAAATATGCCAATAAATCCANTCGACACACACAGCATGGTCTGGGTAGGGAAGGGGAAGGAACAGGGAAAGAAGCCCAAGACAGGCTGAACTCAGTGACTCAAACACACGACCTGAACACGGGCAAAGCACCAGGCTGCTCCCAGCCCCAGTGTCCAGCCTGGCTGGGACACTGCCAGGGATCCAGGGGCAGCCACAGCTGCTCTGGGCACCTGTGCCAGGGCCTGCCCACCCTGCAGGGAACAAGTCCTGCCCAATCTCCCATCCAGCCCTGCCCTCTGGCAGTGGGAAGCCATTTCCTGTGTCCTGTCCCTCCATCCCTTGTCCCCAGTCCCTCTTCAGCTCTCCTGGAGCCTCTTTAGGCCCTGGAAGGGGCTCTGAGCTCTCCCTGGAGGCTTTTCTTCTCAGGTGAGCACCCGCAGCTCTCCCAGCCTGGCTCCAGAGCAGAGGGGCTCCAGCCCTTGGAGCATCTCCATGGCCTCCTCTGGACTCACTCCAGCAACTCCACATCGTTATGCTGGGGGCTCCAAACTGGACACAGGTTGGGTCTAAACAGACTGTTCTTCACCCCAAATTTCTTATCTCCTCACGCCGTCAGAACAACAGTGTTCTGTAAGGTGAATAAAAAATTCAAGAAAGCAAAAATATTTTTGTCCCAAGGCTTCAGGTTTTGTCTCATCCCAAAGCTGCTTCTGAACACAATATTTGAATTTAATACTTGCTAGAAGATATTTATAAAACAGATTAATACCAATTTAATCTATGGCAGATATCAAAAATAATCCAGGGACTGAGAAGCATTTCAACTATTTTTAAAAATCAGTTGAATTGTCTGTACTTTTATAAACTCAAGCCATCAATTTGTGACAGATTTTACTGCAATATTATCAGTAGTATGAAAAGCTAAACAAAATCTATGTGCAAAGTGAAGAACTCTTCTGCAAATAAACAGGGATATGCCATGGATACTTAGAGCTGTAAACAAGGAGAACTGATNCAAGGCACGGGGTGAGAGCCTGAGCCAGCCCCACATCTTGGAAAACCGGGAACACTGAAGCACCCAAGAGACGAGCTGAGGGAAACCTCACCTAGGGTGAGACCTGATCTCTCCCTCCTGCTAAGATGGATTCTGGAAAACACCCAAAGGTACCCAAGTCTGATCGCTCCTCATTCCCAAAAGGCAGGCAATACAGTTATTCCTCTGCTCTTTGCTTCAACCGAGGAAAGCCTGGAATATTAAAAGAGAAGACTCCAGGCATACAAGATCTGTAACATCTGGTGCCATTTCTCTTCTCAGTGATCACAGTACAAGGGTGCTGCATATTTTAGGAGATGCAAACACTTCTCCAATTACCACTAATTTAAATCAAAACTGGTTTCTCATAAAAACCTGTGTAAGACCATCCATCTCCTCTGCATGTCCAAGAACAAGTAAACAGCAGGTTCAGTTAAAACCTGCCACTTTGCAAAAGATGGGAATGCAAGAAATTTTCCTTCTCTGATGGACAGTTTTCAGTTGAAGCTGGAATGCTGACGGCTGAGTGAAAAACACTTGTTTAAATAAATACCTGTTTTAACTACTTGGAGGAAAAAGAACAATGCAAAAATGGGAGTTTTGTGTGAGCAAGTATTTGATTTTACCTTAAAAAACACAAGTGGAAGAGGTTAAGATATATAGCAGCTTACATTTTTACAGCAGCTGTCTTTCAGCTTAATATTCCATGTTTACAGGGTAAGTAAGGGTTCAATAAAAGTAAATTTATTCCACAATTACATATTGCAGAAGAGGCAGTAATAACTACCAGAGCAAGCCCTAACCACAAATGCTTCCAAATGGGAAACATTAATGTAAGTAGCCACTATTAAGGCCATTGTGCCTGTTATTTTAAATTCAATCCATTTTGTAGGCTAAACAACCTTTATGTTTCTCTGTTTAAAGGGAAACCTTGGCATCCCACTTGTCAGGTGTAATAGAGAAACGAGTGCTGGACAGTTCTAGTGTTGGGAGTTTGGAAACGGCAATTTATCCAGCTAATTCCTGGCCATGTGCAGCCAGAAAGGTCTGAAGTTGCTTGGCCCTGAAGAAGCAGTGCCACTGCAAAGTCACACCGGGGGAGAGCAGCTCCTGCTCTGCCCTGAGCACAAACCCCCTCCATGCTCTGACAGCCTGTGGTGGAACTTGCAGGGAGAAACCTCAATGACCAAAAAAGATAAGTCAAATTGACCAAAAAGATATAAATCTCTAGTGCAAGGCACCAAAAGCACTAGGAAGTTTTACAGGGCAAAGTGTTTGGTTAACAAATCTTTGCTTCTTAAACCTTGTCTTACAAGACATGAAAACATAGCTGTAAATCAGGCTCGGTATTAAATATCTTCAATCAATGCCAACATGTTATTTTTTTTTCCTACACAGGTAACTCTAATTAACACTGCACATCATTTATTCCCAACTTTCATGCAAATCACTGCCTGCCAAGACTAGGTAAGCAAATATGCCAATAAATCCACTTGAAACAAACTGGCACCTGAAGCAGTTTAAAAAGAAACCTGTGCTTTCTCCACTGCTTGACCTGTGCTGCAAGTAGAAGCACACGACTCGTGGATTTAAGAGAGCATTGCTCCACATGCACAGGTAAAGTCTTCTGCGCATGGATTTACCTCCCCAGTACCTCATGGAGCTCTGCTGACCTTTCCATGAGGGCAGAACCAAGTCAGAAATCCTGTTATATCCCACACACAGTTATGATTTTAAATTGCAAAGGTTAAAAAAAGTTGAAACAAGAAAAAACGTCAAATTGGAAAGATTCAAAGAGAATGTTGTCAAATCGATGTGTATTGTAAAATGTCCGCAAAGGAAGCAACTGAGTTGTTAATTACCCTTTATGAATAACATTCTTATGGATAACATCAATGTACGTATTTAATTCTATATCAAAACATAGAATTGCTTTTAAATCACATCAAAACACAGATTTAAGTAACAGAAAATTATATGATGCTTCAGGATTTCACCACCTTAGTGAGCAATTTCCTACTCCCATTTTGAAGCAGCCTAATGGAAAGCCCGTTTTGGGGCACACACTACAAAACGACTGCTTTCACAGAGAACACTTCTGCTTTCTGAGGATCCATGCACACCCAGTGAGCTCACTAACAGAGGACACAAAGTGATGGAAAGCTGCTGGTTATGTTAGTGCATCTCAGATGCACCCAACCCTCTAGAAAGAAAGAAATTAATCACATTTACTAAATCAAATTCAACTTAACTTGTGCCTCATTCAGACCCTTCTATTAACTCATCTTAAATAAAATGCTTACCAAAAAAACAGAATAGTCAATGATTTTCTTTTTTCAGCTGACAAAATAACACAAAATTGCCACCTAACAACTCAAAGTCTGAAGTCAGAGGTGTAACCACACCGTGAGATCACATAGCTACAGACAGGGCACAGCTGGTTCCAAAACAAGGGCCATGATTGCTGCGACATCTAAGAAAAAAGTTGTAGTCACCTAATACTTTGAACAAAGACTACTTTTTTCACATTAAATGTGCAGATACTATTCCTCAAGATGTATTCTCCTCAGAAAAGAGCAGTCAGGGTTACTACAGCAAACCAAAAAAAGGTGCATTAACACACCACTGCTTCTAAAGCACAACTGATCTACGCTGTTCATTAAACTCAAGCTACAGAATATTCTCATACTTTAAAGAAAAAACTCCCTCAAAACAAACCACCAGGGACCAAAATAAGATTAAATAAACCACCTCAGCCCATGAGCTCGTTTCCCACTGAGCCATCAAAATCTATCTCTCAGGCACACAGAGGCCTATCAAAAAAGAGTTAACTCTGTGTTACCAACATCACTGCCTCAGTACAGGTGGAATAAATCCTGCTCCCAAAACTCCCGCCAGAAACCCAGCAGCAGATAGGAAGTCATCTCTTCCACCACTGGCAGCTAAAAATCCTTTGGGTTTGTGGGTTTATGCACATCCAGCTGTCACAAAAGCAGTTCCCTGCCAGAGCAGAAGCATCATAGAGCATTTCACATAAATCTCCCAAAACACATAAGCCCTCCCTTTGCACTTTAATCATTTGCTAACAGTTACAATAAGATTGTATTAAAAATTTAAACTGCCCTACTTAATGCAATTTACCTTCAAAGGTCCATTTCCAGAGAATGAAGTCGAATGATATAAATGTCGAACACTTGATCAGATTTATGGCGCCCAAGAATATTTCTCTTGATACGGATCTGACGAGTGCAGGCTAATGGCTTTAGTTTTATTACTTTTTAAGCGCTTAATGGGAAAACGTAGACATTTTCACAAGACTAAGCTCCAGCAAGAATGGTGCATTTAGTGGATGACAGCAGAGGAGAAAGCTCTGTGCTCTCTGTTAAACAGCCTTAAACAGCCTTATTAAGCGAGAGATTACGGCCGAGTATTTATCCAGGTAATCTGTCACACAACAGAGGCCCGAGTGCCTCTGCTGAACAGGGGAGAGCGGCACCAAGTGCTGATTCTGCAGCCAAGTTTCCAGACAGAACGGGGGCCAAAATCCCACCGAAAGACAACTGAAGTCACACTGGGATTGTAAAAGCAGAAGCTGAGTGATGCTGCCATGGGTGCAGATCAACTAGTGCCTGCAGGTGATTAGGGAAAAGCCCTTTCACTCTTTAGGGAATCCCACCTTTTCATCCCAACCATGCTCTCCATAATCACAAAAAGTACTTCCCAAATGCTACAAAGCAATAGTTTCACTTGTCCAAACACACTTCTTTTTTTCCTTCTTAAATTTTTTTTTTTTTTAACTGAAAGACAGCTGGGAGTCCTCAGACTTCAATTAATGTCAAGGTACTTGGCCAATCAATCACTAAGCGCTATAAATTCCCCTCTATTTCTCATTAGTTACACTATTGCACAGCTTAAATCTAAACATACCTTTCTGGGAGACTGTAAATTACCAGGCCTAAGACACAAGCGAGTGCATCAGGCATCAGGAGGGGCATAAATGATGGGAGTGAGGCGACTGTACGTGCGCTCAACTCCAGCTGATTTACTCCTCACCAGGGCTTTTTTCACACAAAAGCAGCAGCAGTGCCACCAGCAGCACTCCATCTCCTGCAGTTTGCATATCTGACTTGAGACCAGTAATGACCTGTCTTTATTAACATTAACAAGTTTTATGCCCCAAATCCAATTTTCTATGGAAAAAATATTTCTTCAGCATCTGCCAATAATGTTCTTTCATTAAGTGCAGACAGAGCTTGAAGAAAAACAAATTTCTGCCTTAATTTAAAATTGGTTCTGTGGCTCTGAAAGCCACCTTCAGCCTCTTCAAAGGTGAGACAGTGCAGAAGGTACCTGACATAGCGGGATCCTGTGGTGAAACTAAAATGAACACACATTCACACATTTATTAACAAAACTATTCAATTTTTAGTCGTGTACCAGCTTTATAATAATTCTTGAACTAAAGGTGATAAGCCAGCACTCCACAGAGTGCTGAGGGAATGAACTTATCACAGATGACAAATGTGTTCCAAAAAATGTCTTCTATCAGAGTTAGAATTTGAATAAATTTTAGCTCTGATAGAAGACATTTTTTGGAACATATTTGGCATCTGTGATAAATTTAATTTGAAGTTTTGAAAGTTGCAGGAAACTTTCAGTCGAGGGCTATAAGTAGCCAGGAAAAAAAAAAAAAAAAGAGAGAGAGAGAAAAATCAAAGGAAACCAAACAGCAACAAACTGTGACCAATTATCAGCAGATAATGAAGTGAAGTCACACATGGAGACTGTCAGGGGACCCATGAGGAATCACAGGATCATTTAGGCTGGAAAAGCCCTCTAAAATCACCCAGCCCAAGCACTATCCCAGCATTGCCAGTGCCAGCACTTACCACATCCCAGGTGCCACATCTAGAAGCATAAGAGTCCCCCAGTTTTCCTAATTCCTTAATAAAACCTGTTGAGCCCCTGTGTTCACATCTAATATTTGGGATAATTTTTGTAACTGAGGCAGCCCATGCAGTCCCATTCATCTGCCAACTAATTTCCCTTCTTGACTTTAGCTTACTTTCTAACCAAAATGCAGCATGCATTGCTGAAACAAGTCCACATGGATCCCAGACTAGTACCCCCTGGAAAGACCAAGCTAAAGAAATGACCAAAATATCTGGAGAGGCTGCTCAAAAAGTGGCTCTGTGTTCTCCAGACTCATCTCTTGACTTGTACAATACGATGTTGTGCAGGATTGTCTCTTTTCCACAAAATATTGACTGGATCCTGCAGCAGGCAGGACCTGACCTTGCTGTGTCTGACTCACACACAACTCCAGTAAGGAAAAGAAAGAGTCAGATGCAGAGAACAGCAGCCTCGATGTTTAGGACTGGCCAATAACAGAAACTGAAATGAAAGGAGAAGCTTACAGATAAATTTCACTTTGCACTGACATTTGATGAAAATCACGCAGCACAGATCACTGCAAATGCTTTTAAGAGGCAAGGGGCAGAAGTTCCAGCTTTGGTGGGCTCAAGTTGCCCTGTGCAGCACCACCTCATCAGATCCAACCTCAACTTCAAAATTCAGTATACACAATTAAAGATTCTCTACTTTATAGAGAAGGAGGAAGGAAAAACGCATCTCATACACTGGGCAGCAGCGCTGAAAGTTTGCTGGCGCAGGAATTCCTAGGGAATGCCACCGCTGTGCCTTGGTCCACGCACCACCCCCACGGCATCCAGGGAGGCTTTTAAAGGCGGAATTCGGGATGCTAATCCAGGCCAAGCAAGCAGCCCAATGGGATTTGCATATGCATACGGATTAGCTGAAAGGCAACGATTCGCAAAGCGTCTCGGAAATGGCTTTTGAGGAACCAGCTATGCTAATCATCAGCTTTGATGTTGAAAATGTGTTTGTTATACAACAGAGCAGGTTACAAAAGGATTATGTTTATTACACCAGTTTTAAACGTTTGATAGCTCAGACAAAAGCATCTCTTCATTATAAGCGGGCAAGGCGGGATCTTCTCTTTAATAAATGTTCCTAAACACACCCAGAAGAAAATGAAGTTACAGAAAGGGCATTTTCCCTTCCCTTTCTGTCTTCTGACAACACATCTCCTGGGTAGCTCTTAATCTTCCATTCATCAATATTAAGCCAACAAAGTCATTTTTTTTGCGAGCAAATTTAAAGAGAAATCCACAAAGGACAGTTAAAACCAATGGCCAAGGGAAGCCGTATTGAGGATAACTAAAAAATAAAAAAATAAATCAAGCTTTAGACATTTCATGCTGCCCTCTGTATGTCAAGGCTTGCTGGAGAAGCTGCACAGAACATGCCATGAAGCAGCAGATGAGGTGAATGGGCTTTAAGATTTGTCAATAAAAAATTAGGAAGAAAAAGTCAGATTAAATGATCAAATCATAATCATAGAAGTGTAACAAAGAGTGTAGCAGTAGGAATAGAGAAAAAAATATGGTGGGCAAGGCAGAGTATCCTCCAAAATGCAGCAAACGAGGCACAGCTTACACAGAACACTTGGAAATAAAGCAGACGTGAGGAAGAAAAAGGTTCTGGCTTTATAAAGCAAATATAAACTGGCACTTTGTGGAGGTCATGCTCTGCTGAAGCCCTTCCTGGCCCTCACCTAACCTTGTGCTCAGCTCCTCTGAAGCATCATTTTGCAGCTGCTAAAGAATCCTCGCTCTAACAGGTATCACCAAGCAGTATTTCACTTCATTCGTTTTTAAACCCTCCCCTCTGGACACAGCCCATGACTGAGCCCTGCTAGCAGCCATGCTGTGCCATCAGTTTGCTTGTTCAGGTCACTTGGCTCAAAAAGAATCTCCAGAAATTGTCACTGCTCTTCTCAGCTTCTGCCACCAGCTCCACCAGGAACTGCAGCATGACAACATTTAGTTATGGCTTATTTCTATTCCGCATTTCCTGGTGTCTTTACTGAGAACAGCAGAGATTTGAAAAAAAAAAAGAATTTTTAAACTTCCTCCTTCTTCCAGAATTTTTTGCTTCTGTTTCAGTTTTTAAGGGAAAACAGTTCCTACTTGCTCCCCAGACACTTCATAAATGTGTTTATAACTTTCTCTCCCAAGCTCAACACACATGAGTCTGTCAAACAGACTGATTCTGCCTCTTACTCTCATGTCTACTGTAAAATAAAAAAAAAAAAAAAGGCAATTTACCTCCAAACAACCACCTTGTTTCCTGCCCTAGAATTTCAATTAGAGCTTGCATTACAGAATATGACTTCACTGGACATGAAGAATTTGTCCATGTTGAAGTAGGTCTTACATTTATTGTACTTACAAAAAAATTTAGCAGCTGTCACCTATTGCATAAAATCAGCAGCTCTGCTCTGGGTTTTAAGTAACCTGCCTTACTGCATATACTTCATCCTAGGACTTAAAGGAAGTGCCATAAAATAACCACTATAAAAGTCACATGAAAAGTTCTGCAAGAGATTATGGTTTTCTACAAGTCACCTACTGAATGACACACCAGAGCTAAAATCAAAACTGCCCTGGAACTTTTACTGGCATTACATCATTTGATTCCTCTGTGCTCATTGTAGCACTTCTTCAGTTCCTTACCCTGGACTATAGCTCCTCATCCCATTATTTGATTCCAAGCATGAGAAAACGGATGCAGACAAGTCACTGAGAGATCTCTTTTCTTTCCTTCTCACATTTGTGGATCCAGGTGCGGTGTTGAAAAACCTGATAGTGCAGTACCAGTCTCAAAGTCCACAAAGCCTGCAAAATTGCTGCAAATTTCACAAAAAATCGGCAAAAAAGTGAAGTCTGTGCCCACCAAACAGCATGGCAGCGACACTGGACAGCACCAAGCACGAGAGGAACTGCACAGAGACCTCGTAACTCCTCGGGGAAAACAGAAAAAAACCAATCTTGAACTGTAATGCGTAAAGAGTGAAATTTGGCAGTCAGTCAGAAAATATAAATCCAAGGATTTGCATCCATTTTCCAGCCCAATCCTACTGATGCCAACTGCTCCCCAGGGTGAAGGCTTCTTCACACCTGCTTCACCAAGCACTGCTCAATTCACACAGATCATTTCAAGCCTATGATACATAAAATCTGGATATTGGTTAATTTACTTCTGCTAGTTAACACTGGGCCTTCCTACAACAATGTGCAGTCTGATTTATGACACCAGAACTTGTCATCTACAGAAATGGGGCTGAGAGATTACCTGGAAACCAAAAGAAACCTCTGTGCAAACAAAACCAACCATCAAAAAAGAATGGTGGAGGGATAAGCTTCTCTCCAAACTAAACCTTCTCATTTATTAATGGCCCACAAGAGTCACAGGCAGGAAGGGTAAAGTAAGTGTAAGGGCAAAGCGTGAGCAAGGGCAAAACCGAAGTGAGTTCGAAATGAAACACGAAGAGGAACACTTCACAAAACGTAGGTGACCAGATCTGTGTGTTTATATCTTTTTCTTTCCAGCCCCCTTGGGCGGCCGGAGCGTTTGAGCGTCCCGGCGCGGCGCCACAGCGCCCCGAGGGCAGCGCGGGGCCGCCGCCATCAGCGGCCCCTCACGGGCCCCTCACGCCGCGGCGCCGGCGCCCCCTGGCGGCCGCTCCCGCCGCGCTCCCTTAACCCCGGGGAAACGGAACGGGATTGGGATCAAAACCGGAGTTTTACGTTAAAATCGGCGTCTTAAAACGAACTTAAAACTGAAACGGCTTCAAACGAACGGGGGCTTAAAATAAACGCGGCTTGAGCGTTTGTTGCTCCAGGCTAAACCCTAATATCGAGGAAAAGAAATTGACCCCCTCACATCAGTTTCTCATTGAAAAAGCCAAACCCAAACAAACCGGGAAAACACAGACATGCAACCAGCTGGAATATTGCCTTCCCAGCGGCTTTGAAGCACGGGGGCCTGCCAAAGAGCCAGCAGGCTGACCCAGGCCATGTGTGACCAGCCTGAGCGCTCCGAGAAGCTCCTCACCGCAGAGGCCACATTGCCGAAGCCTCAGCAGAAATCCAAGGAAATCCAAGGAATTCCAAGGAACTCCCGGAGCCAAAGGAACCGCTGCCTCGTTCTGCCCCGCACTGGGGTCCCCACCAGCCCAGCCCAGCTCCCCAAGCACAGAATCCCTCAGGCCACATCCAGTGCCAGAGTGAACGTCGGCTCTTCCTGAAACAGCTGTCGAGATGGGACCAATTTACTTCCCTTTTATTTACTTCCCATTAGGCTGAATAACATTTCCTAATGAAAACACATCTATAAAAGCTGACTTGATAATGCTGATGGCAAACGACAGCCCCTTCCCTCAATCCGGCTGCACCAGGATTAATTTGTCATCTCCTATCCCTTGACAGAGAAATGGTGCTTTGAAGCTCTCCTTTTAGACACCTTTGTTCAACGCCACACAGGAAATACAGTTTGGATCTAGAAATAAAATACTTCTGGTAGATTTTTTACACAGAGGAGACATACTCCTTAATAAAAGACTAGTTAATTTGCGAACAAAGCATCCAAAAATACGGACAGCAGCACAGCACCAGAGCAAAGTGCAAATTGTGAGGCAGCTGTGGCCTCTGCCATCACATATCTGCAATTCCTGCCTCAATATGAACGGCTTCATTGTTACTTGGGGCAGTTTTGGATCAAAATCTAGGTGTTACAGACATTTAGATGAGGTAAAACTCCCTTGGGTTAAACTGCTGAGCTACAGATTCAACTCTGAACCCAAGTTAGACTCAAACCCTTTTGTTTCATGCCCTGTGATAGTTAAACGTGATCCTCTAAATATTTGAACATTTGCTCCTTTGTGGTGTCGGAGACTGGCATGGCCCACAGTTAAATGGGTCAGGGAAAATCCGAATGTAAAGCAGGGCAAGATGTGTAGTTATAAATACACCGTGAACAGAAATAAAAGCAATTCTCATGCATTAATGGTACATCAAGCTAATTCAAGAAGGCTAAAACCATTAAAAAGGCATCCTGGGGCAGTACACAGTCATTACAATGCTTTGCTGACAAGAAGTATTAATATAATCATTTCCGATGTCATTGATAGAATCCGTTCTGATAACCAGGGGGAAAAAAGTCTCTAATTCTTAATTGGGAATATGAAGCAAAATGGATCTTATTAGCATTCACCTCATTTCTAGAATGCAATTCCCTTGTTCAACTGTTCAAAATACAAAAAAATAAGATAGGATTTATTATCCTCCATCATTAGGAACATTACTAAGCCAAACCCTTGAAACATGGAACTTCTCTTTTTTTATTTCAGCCTAAAATTCAGGTTTTAACTCCCAACAGTACATGAGATTAAACGTCAGTGGGACATGATTGAAGGTTAAAAAACAGCCTCTAACATAGCAGAATGTGAAGGAGGATTTTGGCTTTCCCTTTATTCAAAATTCCTTTTACAAAATACAAACCAATGGACTTGATGATCCTAAGGGTCTTTTCCAACCAAAGTGATTCTGCGAATCCATCTGTTACAATCAATAGTGAACTTATCAGCTGTAATGAAGTGTTGGAAACGAGGTATTTGGATTTAACTTGAGAATACAGCATTTTCATAATAACAATAATCATTCAAGTTAAATTATTTTACCACTCAGCTATGGAGAAAATGGGAAATGAGTTATCACAGAAGAATTGTAACAGCTAACCACTAAGTTCAGTAGCTGCTTGTAGGGGACAAATTAAAAATTGAATTTCTCAAGTGTGTGCAATGAAGGAGTAAAAGGCTCTTCAATGCCATTTCCAATTTCTTTCTCCGAAAGGTAGCTCTACATCCCAGCAAGGCACAACACAGAAACAAGAAAACAGGCTTTTATAAAAGCTTGCAAACAAAGCAGCCCAATCAGGGAACTTGTGTCAAAACCCACTAAACTGTGTGTGGAAGAGAAGTCTGTGGGCTGAAACATCCTCAGGTGGAATTTTTTTTTTTTACTGTCAGAGGATCCCAGAATGGTTTAGATTGGAAGGGACCTTAAAGCTCATCTTGTTCCCTGCCAGGGCAGGGATACCTTCCACTATCCCAGGTTGCCCAACTAATGTGAACCCTCTGAAGAAGCCACTAAAAATCATTAAAGTGACACTGAACCTGAACGCCCCAGAGCAGCACAAACCAAGGGATATTTAATCAAGTGCTCTCTATTAACAGCTTGCACTGCTCATTCACAGCCCTCATTTAATGGGGTTAAGAAGTTGCTTTGTTTCCTGCTGAAATAAACAGCAAAAATTATCAGGAATTGGATTCAGTCCCAGACATGTCTGGCAAGTGTAAACCATTCATACAGAAGCATTTCTAATCCTATTAGCTGGCAAATATTAAAGAGTTGGTTGGCTGCCACGGGGGTAAAACAACACCCTGCTATTTCTTAAAACACATGATCCCTGTCAATTCTTTCTTAGGACCAAAGAGAGACAAATGAGCCTCCTAAAGCTTACAAGTTTATCACACTAGCTTTGTGCCAAGAGACTTCTCTCAAAATCTCTAAGAAAGGGGAAGAAAAAAAAAACCAAGAAGGAGGCTGTAGATAGAGCCACAAACACAAGGACTTGGAATATATAATTAACAACCTAACTATAGCCAACATTCAAAAATAAATGTGCTAACAAAACACCCTAATGGCTCTTTGAAACTCCTAATCCATATAGAAAATCTAGGCAGTCAAAACAGTAGTTTTTGCAATTAGTTCAAGAGAAAACAGGGAGCAAAGCAAGAAGATGCAGCTTCAAATGCTCTTCTCCAAAATCTGACCAACACATGGGTAAAAAACAGGTGCATGTCAGTATTTTCCACGTAAAATGAACAATGTAAAAATTACAACAATTTTATTTTTTCTCCAATGTAAACATTAGGATGCATCACCTTTTTATTCCATGTAAAAATTTGAAATTTTTCCCTTTTTTTTAATTTGAAGTGTCTTCTCACACCCCATTGCAAGGCACGGATGTGACACTGCCTCACGTAAGCACAGCCAGAGCAGGACTTTGCAGTGAGAAGCCAGCAGCAAAACCCCCCAGAACTAAGGAGCTCTGAGAGGCGTTAAAACTTAATTAAGGTTTTTAGACATAGAAAACTGCTGCGATGAGGGACTGACACATTCAGCCTTGAGAGAGGAGCCTGGTGAGAACAGAAGCCACCTAAGCCCCAGAACACTTGGTTGAAATTCCACTAGAGGGAGCACAGAGCCCATCTCAGACAACTCCAGGATCGTGGATGGAATCATAGAATACCCTGATCTGGGAGGGACCCACAAGGCTCAAACCCCCTACCCAAGACTCTCAGAGTCCCAGAATGGTTTGGGTTGGAAAGGAGCTTAAAGCTTACCCTGTCCCACCCCTGCCATGGGACACATTCCCCTATCCCAGGCTGCTCCAAGCCCCATCCAACCTGTCCTGGAACACTCCCAGGGATCCAGGGGTAGCCACAGCTTCCCTGGGCACCCTATGCCAGGGCCTGCCCACCCTCACAGGAAACAGTTTCTTCCCAACATCCAACCTATCTCTCAATTTTTAACACCCCACAAGCACTACAGTACTCAAACATAGCATTTTCAGCTACTCTGCACAAACAGCCCTCAGCCTCTCCACAAGCGCTAAAACCAAACCAAAGAAAACTTTGCTAAAATAAAGCAAGCACCAAAGAAAACTGAAAATCAAATCAGGACTAAAAACAGCTTAAGATGCTTAAGACTAAAGGTGCTGGTGGTGAACACATCAGTGCACGTGTGACGTGTTCAAGTTAAGGAGCCATCTTAGAAAACACAACAAAAATGACTAAAAATCAGCATTTTCTTTAACTGAGCAGGCAAATATGTGAGCTACCCCAGATGGGTCATCACTCAGAAAGGACAGCTATGGATGGAGTGATGTGCTGGATGAAAAAAGGCAGCTGTACCATCATGGAAGACTCTCTCCACGTTGAGCCCGTAGGTCGCACAGGTCTCGTAGTACGTGCATCTCTTGAGGTCATTGGACAACTTCCTGGCTCTGGCATCGTCGATGACTCGGGGGTTGGTGGAGCTGATAGCATCTGCATAACGACACGGGGAAAACACCCATTAAAGGCCACTTGGAAACACCAGCTTGGGATTCACAGAGTCACAGGAGGGTCCTGGAAGTTGGAGAAGATCTCTGAGATCACCGAGTGTTAACATCAACCCACGGTCATCACTAGCCCACGTCCTCAAGCACTACATCCACGTGGTTTTTGAGCACTTCCAGGGATAGTTCCAATGCTTGACAACCCTTTCCATGAGGAATTTTCCCTAATGTCCAACCTGAACCTCCCCTGGTGCAACTCAGGCCAGCTCCTCTCATATTGACCAACACTCAAGCATTGAGTTTAAATACAAACCATGAAACAGGGTGCACATCACTCTGATTTACATTTCCTTATTAAATTTACCAGTACACTGATTCTAAAAGCCAGGGGGAAAACCTCCAATGCTTTTTGCTTTCCTGAAATACATATATTGAGCTCAGTTGTCACTAAAAAAAATTACAATCACATGAAAGAACATGAGCTCTGATGTAAAATATATTTAAGGAAACAAGCGGGTGATTAGTACAAACATGTCAAATGGTTTCTAGGCCCCTGTAGATATCAGTGACTATAGAGTGTGAAATATTAAATATGATGTATTTTTAAGAAATAGAACTTAATTGTAAATTAACTTCTCAGACTCTGCTGTTAAGACATCCAGAGATGTTGTGGGAATGTACTGCAAAGCTGAAAAATAATTTTATTTTTTCTAAACAATCATACTTGGTAATTTTTTCCAAGAACTCTTCATTAAAGCTGAAAATCAGAAATTTCAGTTTCTAGAGCATATCCAGAGAAGCTGAGAAATCCTTACACCAGAATAGACGAAGGAGAATCTTCCTTCTTGCTACTCCATCATAGTCATGAACTCTGTATACAAAGGTGATACTATTTCAAGTGATAACTTTATTAACAGATCTTGAAAAGGAACTTTTTTTTCCCTAGGAGTTACTCTTCCTCCCCATCTGAGGGAGGAAGTGTTCCAGGCCAGGTTGGATAGGGCTGGGAGCAACCTGGGATAGTGGAAGGTGTCCCTGCCCATGGGTGGGGGTGGCACTGGATGATCTCCAAGGTCCCTTTCAGCCCAAACCATTCTGGGATTCTACAATAGGCTCTAATTTCAACATTTACAGCTGCCCAGGCAATCTTCCTTAAAACCTGCAACTGCCCACAGCAGCAAAACAAATTTGTTCTTTGGGGAAAAAGCATCACCTGAACCTAAACATGGAATCAGTGCCTCTTGCAACGCTGTATTTGAGGCTCTGCCACAGGCAGGACTGATGTTGTCATTACCTTCTCATCAGATGCAACTAACAAAAATAAATCAGAAATTAGGAAACGTTGGAGCCTGTTTTTAATCAGCAGAGGGCGCTGATAACATTTAAGCAGGGAGGAACTGATAGGGCTCAGCTCTGGAACACCACAGCTTCCCAAAGTTTGCCTCCTTGTTCCAGAGTGGCGCAGGCTGGAGCACTGAGTTGGCTTTGGAAGCCAGGGAGAACATCTGGAAGCACTGGGCCAGTGTTAATATTTTAGGAAAGGTTTAATTTCACATAGTATTCCAAGAATACCTCACAAAACCAAGAAGTCCAGGTTAGACAGGGCTTGAAGCAACCAGGGTTAGTGGAAGGTGTCCCTGCCCATGGCATGGAGCTGGAATTAGATGTGCTTTAAGGTGCTCTCCATCCCAAACCATTCTGGGGTTCTATGATATGAAAGGCATATTTTAATAAATAACACGTGTATTTATGTATTTCATATATTTTTATTCCACTGTCAAACACAGATAAAAAGATGTGTTTTTTCCTGATGCTTATTTCTAAAATTAGCATTATTTTCATCTTTTCAAAAAATCCCCTTTGCATCAGTACTGCAACAGAAAATGAACTTTTCTTTTTCTGGAACTAACAGGAAGGAGGTGGAAAACCATACCCCAGTGTCAGAAGGGCACAAAGGAAAAACAGTGTTGGAGAAATGTTTCCCCTTCATCTTTTCAACTCCAGCTTCAAGCCCAAAACGTGTCCCTTCAAAGCAGCTCCTTTCTGCTTTTTGGTGGAGTTTCTGCTGTCCTAAGACTTTTTCTGTTCCTACTTCCCCTTTTCCTTCTTATCATCTGTTTCCTCCCTCCAGCTAGGTTGTGATTCCTCCTTCCCTGCTGCCCACACATCCCTTCTGCGCTGTCACCCCTCAGCAGGAGGCAGGGAAGGCCAACTGCTCCCTGACCACGTGGCCAAAAAAACAGCAAAAAAGCTTCAACACCACCAAAACCACTGGGACACACTAAAATTGAGGACGCCCCAAATTGAACCAAGAACAATTCACAACACGTGTGTTCTGCCTCTAACACAGAACAGCAACCTGGTGACACTCTTGGAAGATATTCCAGTGGGAAGGAACTTAAAAGGAGTGAGGAGCAGCTGGGCGGGCTCAGCCTGGAGAAGAGGAGGCTCAGGGTGACGTTGTGGCTCTGCACAACCCCCTGACAGGAGGGGGCAGCCAGGTGAGCTCTGTACCCAAGGGACAAGGGACAGGATGAGGAGAAATGGCCTCAAATTGTGCCCAAAGGGTTGTCCAGCCCTTGCACAGCTGTCCAGGGCAGTGCTGGAGTCACCATCCCTGGAAGGACATAAAAGTCATGTGGATGGGGCACCTGGGGACATAGTGGGGACATAGCTTAGTGCTGGCATTGGCAGTGCTGAGGGAACAGTTGGATTTGATGATTTTAAAGGATTTTTCCCAACCTTCATGATTCCATGGTTCTGTATGGTCAGGAACAGAAGAGTCTCAACTCTACCAATGCAGCAAACCAATCGCAGTATGGGAAACTGGTGAAATATTACTGGGATAGGCTGACACAACAAGGAGAGAATACTCAAAAGACAACTCAAATGCCAAGAAACTGAAATATTTTGGATACCTTTCCTTTGCCATATTTCCCTTCAGGACAGCTGCTATTTCAGAAGGAGAAACTGTGGAGAGAGAGGTTGGCTCAGTGGCAAAAAGCTGCATTTCTGCTTGATTTACAGAGGGCTCCTAGAGGCACCACCTGAGGCCAGGGTTCACTCCTGCTTCCTACCATGCTGCTGGAGGTTTTCCACCACTCATCCTTTTGCCCCTCAACAATGCCAGGGGAAAATCAAGAAGAAATGCAGCCCTTCCAGACTGCCAAGCACATGGAAACTGGTCTGACTGCAGAACTTCCTTACACAACTGATTTACCTGCCCACATTCAATGAGGGCATCTCCCAGCTGAGCAATAAAACCCCCCACGACCAGCACGCACTTAAAGTATTATTGAAAATTTCCTTGCAAGTCACAGAATCCTGGAATGGTCTGAGTTGGAAGGGACCTTACATCTCATTGTGTTGCACTCCCTGCCATGGGCAGGGACACCTTCCACTATCCCAGGTTGCTCCAAGCACCGTCCAGCCTGGCCTTGGACACTTCCACGGATACAGGGACAGCCACAGCTTCTCTGGGCAAGCTCTGCAGGGCCTCCCCACCCTCACAGGGAAGAATTTCTTGTACATATCTAACCTAAACTTCCCCTCTTTCTTCCCTCCTTAAGTCCTATACTCCCTCTCCAGGAGAGCTGCCAGGACATTTTTCTCTCACCTCAAACACTGCCCTTGCAATGCTACAGCCCTGTAGCAAAGGGGAATGGCCAGGACAAGGCGTTGCCAGCTCGGGAGCGTCAGTATGGTCTCCAAGCCCCTGTGGAAACGAGGGCTGCACTTACCCTGGGTGCCCACCAGGACCATGGGGGTCTCACTAGTGTTGCGATAGTTGGCCATGCGGCTGTAGTAGTGGTAAACAGTCTGGAAACTGACTTCATCCTCCAAGCTGAACACAAAGATAACAGCATCCACCCACATGGCAAACTGCAGGACAGAAATGGAAAAGGCCAACTGTGAGAAGGGTAGCGAGGAGGGGGAAGGAAGGAAAACCAAGAAAGAAACGTTCATACCTTCCTGCAAAGGAAATACACACCAGAAAAACTCACAACCAACCGAGGCCTCAGCAGCGGATAAGCTGCTAAAATGATGAATCTCATCACCCTGCAAGCCACGGGGATCTGGGATACACAAGGGATTTCCCCCCAAGAGCATCTCTGCCTCACTGGGGTGTGTAACCAGCAGCCCAAGTACCGTCAGTGCACACTGGCTTTGATTCCCAGAACAGCCAGCAGGCCGAGGGTGCGGGATCTGTGCATTGGAAAGGGGCAGCACCCATGGGCAGTGCTGACAGCCCCCGTGCTGTGACCTGCATGCACCCCTGCTGAGGCTGCTGGTGACCCCAGGTCAGCTCTCACAGCTTCATCCACATCCAAAAGCACTGATTTGAGAGACTTCAGTTCTTCACCATACACACACTCTCAGCTGAGCCAACAGCACCAAGTGCCTCATTCTGCTTTCAGTGGAAGAGCAAACTGCTCTCTTGGCATCAGGAACCTGCTGAGAGACATGCAAGGGTACAGGCCAAGCGAAAGGTGCTCCTCCTCAGTGGCCATGCGAGTGAGAAGCCTTTAGCTCACAAATGAAGCGAGATTGTTCAAAGGCATTTAACTTAACAGTGAAAGTAAACAGGATGTCAAGGAAAAATTCCAGCTTACCTCGCTGCCTTTATTTTTCCCTAAGTGACTCCATTCCTACCCAAATTTAGAGCAATGGAAACAAGCTTCAGCCAGGGGATTTTCATGCTCTTTGTTATATTATTACTACAATGTGCCAGGGGACTCACTGAACAGAGAGGTTCACTGGGGAAAGGCTTTGCATATTCATGACGATTGTATTGAAACTAAACACTGCCTGGGCTGTTACAGTGTAAAAATAGACAAAAAATTGTTTTGAGGTTTTCAAGACCGTCAGGAGGACAATCTGCCAGAGGGGAAGGACAGGACTGCTTAACCCATAGCAGAGTCCCTGCCAGAATAAGGTCAGCCACCACACTGTTCAACTGTTCAAACCAGAAGACGCAACCAGGGGAACTGGAGACAGCATCATTATTTGGGAGATGTGGCCTTGGGTCTCCTTTTAAATTGGTTTTTGTTGACTGGACTCAGCAACATCATGCCAAGGACTCTTCCCAGCAGCTGCAATGTCCTTAAGGCATCCATTTGGAAGCCAACAGTCTCTCTAAACCCTCTGAATGTTTGAGCAGTGCGAACAGCAGCCTTCTAATAAAGATTATTTTAAAACACTCCATGGATTTACGCAATGCAGTTCCTGAAGACACAGAGCACTTCCAGCAATTCCTTATTTCTCCTTTCATATTGAAATGCAGCTTAATCTTTGTGGATATCAGATCTGTGGTACAGAAAACCAAAGGAATTTTGGGAAACCGAAGGTCTGGAAACCCTGGATGTCTCATCCAGAGTACTGTGCACGGAATGGCTTGAAACAAGAATAAATCAGCTGCTGCTATAAAAATCCATTCTCAGACTTATTACTGTGATTGAGCAGAGCTGTTAGCTCAAGGCAAGCCCAAAAACAAATTATAAAAGAAGTTTTTAATTTAAAAAGTTGCATGCAGCAGCTCATTGTAGGTCAGTGTCCTGGTTCAGGGCAAATTTGGGAGGACTGGGGATACATGCATCATAAACTCACCCTAGGACAGTCAGTCACTAGGTAAATTTGGGTTTACAGTAGGAAATTGAATTATTTTTATCTTTGAATCATTTTATGTTAGGCAAAGAAAGGAGAGATCATAGACCCACAAGAACAGTCTTCAGGGAAGTTTGTGTTTTCTCCAATTCTGCCAAAAAGAATGGGACAGTAACCTGGGGAATACCCATGACCCAGTGCCAGAAATCTCACATGTCAGCTCCTTAACTTATTGCAGTTGGAATTCAATCCCAATTATTCATGAACCCACAAGCAAACTCTTTGTTGCAGGAATTAATGAACAGATTAAAGATTTTTAATAGACATGTAACTTGAAATTACACCTAAAAACTCCACAGGGAATTTACAAGAAACCCTTGTGCTGAAAGGTGAGACAGCACTAACGCCTCAAACCTCTTCAGGAAATCATGAGGATGGACAACAAATCTCAGTCACCACAGAATCCCAGAATGGTTTGGACTGGAAAGGACTTAAAGCTCATCTCATTCCAGCCCTCTGCCATGGGTTAGGACACCTTCCACTGGACAACAGCAACCAAAGCCCCAAATTTCCCTGGCACGTACCAGGGGCACGCCCCGTGCTGCTCATCAGTCTGTAGCCAGCTCCTGTGAGCTCTGCAAACCCAGCTCTTCAGGCACAAAACCATCCCAGATTGCTGCGTGTACCTTTACACCTCCACTGTTTACATTTTTAGATGAGTGAATGCTCTCTAAGCATCAGAGGCTGGAAACCAGGGGGTGCTTCAGCCAAATCCCTCCCAGCCCCAGACAGAGCTTTCCTTGTTGCTCCTGCTGACACGGCTGCAGATGTGCCAACATTTTATTTTGTCCTGTGACTTCCTTCCAGGATGTCTCTCTCAGCCTCAATTTCCTCCATGTCCTTTCTCTTCCCCTTTGTCCTGGCACCTTCCCCCACGCTCCCACCCTCCTGGAGCTGCAGTGGCACATTGAAACCCAAGCTGCTGCTGCTGGCACCGCTCCCCCTCAGCTGTTTGGCGACAGCGCAGCTCCTGATGCTAAATTACTGCTTGTTTGGAAGCTGATCCCTCCCGGAAGAGCCTAGCAAAGCAAGGCCAGCAGCAGCCTGCACTCAGGAAATCCTGCCAGTGCCCAGGTGAGGAGAAGGAGGATGCCCAAGACAAGGATGCTGCCTGCAGAAAGGGTGGCTGGGACTGAGGTGATTTAAGCAGCAGATGAGCAAGCTCTTACCCAAAACAGAGTAAGGGTCAAGCACACAAACCCTCAAGTGTCCATGGCCAATGGCTTGGACAGGCTAGGAGAGCTGGGGGTTTTCAACCTGGAGAAAAGGCTCCAAGGGGACCTTAGAGCCCCTTCCAGAGGGCTGGAGAGAGACTTGGGACAAAGCATGAAGGGCCAGGACACAGGGAATGGCTTCCCACTGCCAGAGGACAGGGTTAGATGGGATACTGGGAAGGAATTCCTTACTGTGAGAGTAGGGAGGCCGTGGCACAGGGTGCCCAGAGAAGTTGTGGCTGTCCCTGGATTCCTGGAAGTGTCCAAGGCCAGGCTGGACAGGGCTTGGAGCAGCCTGGGACAGTGGAAGGTGTCCCTGCCTGTGGCAGGGGGTGGGAATGAGATGAGCTTTAAGGTCCCTTCCCACCTTCTGTGATTCTATGAAATCCTGATGTGTCACCAGGGGAAAGCACAGTGCTTGGGAATTCAGTATAAATGAACTGTATATCTGTACTTGCATGGTCTCAGTCAGAACCCCAAATATTTGCTATACACACTCATCCATCATAACTGAAATCCCAACCATTTGCTGGACAAAATCTTTTTCACCTGAGGGTGATGCTGGAATTCTCCCAGCAGGAGGATGAGAAGGACCCAGGACAGAACAGAGCAGAGCCAGTTCTTTGCAAGGAGGTTCTGAAAAACAAGGGAAGCGAGGCTTTGGGCTCACCTGTGCCTCCGGAGGGCCCCCTTCATCTCTGATCAGCAGCAGGTAGCTTTGTCCATCAACCACTATCTCCTTCTTGAATCTCCCACCTGCCACACAAAGCAGCTCGTTACAGACAGCAAAGGCGCCAAACACAGAACAGAAAAAGGCTTCACTTGTGGAAAGAAAGTGTCTTTTGCAAATTAGCCAACGACTGGAATGTAATTGACGTTTATATGCACACACATGGGAATTACTTGAAATTGAGGCATGTGCTTGCCTTATTTATATATATATATATAATATATATATATATATATAAAGAAAAAGGATAATGTGGGAAAAAGCCTGCAATTGCCTTACAGGCCACGTTAGGTGTCCTTGAGTTGATACATACAGTTAAAATCCTGTATGTATCATCTAATTTAAGTAATTGCGAGAGAAGTGTCTGTAAGAAAGACAAAGCTGCACACAAACAATGTCGTGTCTCGTCACCAAAATCAGTTTCTTGTGTCAATCAGCATTTCCTCAAGGGAAGCCAGTTCTCAGAGCACACATGGGATGTTATGGGAATGAGAGTTCTACACTCACACCACAGTTAGGGGAAGATACCAGACACATGTTAGACAAAAATGCTACAATGGTGCTACCTCTGGAGAGATGTGCTTAACTAACAGAGTTACTGTGCTGCTGACTCAAGATGAATCCCAGACCTGCTCTGGACACCTGGATAAAGAGAGTGGAGTCATTGCCTCCATCCACATCCTTTTCCTGATCCTGTATTTCCAGGGAATGCAGAACAAGGGGTGCCTGTGACCACCAAGGAGGCTCCAATCCCAGCAGCTGGAGCAGCTGCTGTCACCTCCTGTCCCCGGCTCACAGGGACTCAGGCACCACCCCAGAACAGGGTAGGAATTGCTTCTTTTGGGGCTAAAAGCATATTTTGGGCACTCTGCTGCCTCTCTCGAAAATGACAAATCTCATTTAGGGCTTCTGGCGTGACAGAGCCTAAGCCAAGATTAGCAAACTTAGCCTAAGCACTGGGGAGGCATTTAGGCTCCTCTCCTGGAGCAAACCCACTCTTATCTCCCCACCTAAGCCCCAAAGGGGGCTTAGCATCACCCACCCTCACGGCTGAGCTTCCCCCACTGAGATGAAACACATCCCTTAACACACCCGAAACTTTGCTCTTCACCCCTATTTTTTAAACTGGAATTAGTTCTGATTTGAGCCCTATTTCTCAGCTTCAAAATTTGTCCTTCTTCCCAAACCAAAGCATTGAAACGCATGTGCTCAGAGCCAACAGCTCCGACCTGCTCTCCAAACAAGCTCCCTAAGCAAGTAAGTCAGGCTAATGCCAATCCTCAAAACACAACAATCTGCACAAAAATTGTTGCCTTAGGGGAACCCCACACTAGACCCACCATTTCCCCTTCATCTCTGTCACAACAGCAGCTTTCAAACCAAGATTACTCCACAGCTCAGCTCTCTGCAACATTCAAGCGTGTTTAAACACATTTGGTGTTTAATAAAAGATGTAAGAACGAAAGGTTTTGTGGGCTTGTGCTGAGGGTTTTTTGTTTGGGGTTTTTTTAATCTTTTCTTTATAAACTTATCCCATTAGCAGTATTAAACATGCAACAATTAAGACAATCACATTTCTGGTTGCTTAATGGCACAGAAGGAGCAGAAGAGCTATGTATGGATTTTCATTATCTCACTCACAAAGTGGATTTTCAATCCTGCCTTTGCCGATCAAGTGGCAGATAAATATATATCATTATTGAACCTGAAAAGAACAATCCCAAACAAGGGTAAAACTTGTAAAGGAAGCCAGTCTCGGCTCTCAGGAACTGGATTTCTATTAATCAGGCCATTATTTCTATACGTTGTCGATTAATTGCACGCGCTTCCCAATGAAGTGTTAACTAAGATGAATTACTTAATATAGAGCCCTCCGGAGAGAGGTTTTAAAGCTGTAAGTAACAATGGAAATGCAGTATATGCGTGATCAGAGAGGGAAAGTTCTGCCTAATTGCCATTTCCTATTTCCTTTCTTTAAACACCGAAAGTTCCCCCAGCTAATTATAAAATACCACACACCGAATGCATTTAGGAGCCAACTCATTATTCCCATGGTCAAGAGGATGCCTTGCCAGTCTCACTGTACCTTCAAACACTCCTCAGAGGCACAAAAAAGGCACAGACAGAGTGGAATAAAAAGCTTAAATAGAGAATTGAAAAATAAAAAAATGTTTGAGCGTACAAACCCAGCTCACAAACGTAAGCCCTAAGAGATTTACTCTTCATTATTTGACTGTTGAAAGCAGCTTGGAAAAGTGTACTAAAATTAATACACTGCAAGTTAGCCAGCAGCTCTTTTCCTACACAAATCCACACTAAATTATCACCTTGGGGACCTGCTCCTTGCCTCCCCCAAAAACACTGGGCACGGAGCTCAGTGCAAATATTGTTATTTCCTGTATTTAAATACTATCACACTTATAGTGTTAAATTCAGATCCTGACATGCTGTCCCACTTCACCAAGGCCTGTCACTCTGCTGCTGCCAACAGGCAGAGTCAGCTCAAATCTGCTCAAGTGGCTTCTTCACCCTTAAAAGCAGGACGTGCTCATTAGCTGGAACAGGCACATCCTCACAATCCTTGATTTTTGTTTGGATTTAAGTATTTCATGACAAGTAGTTTGAATTTAACACCCCTCCAAGCAAACTGTTGCAAAGAATGCCCTGCATTTCCAAGCTGTACTAAATATTTCAAAACAAATCTGAAGGCTCAGAAATGGAACAGCAAACTCACGCTCATCCCTCGAATAGGAATTATTTTATGCAAATCTCAGCTCACAGCAGGATTCATTCCTAATAACTTGTGTTTCTATACCATTAAGGAGCCCTTATCACGAGCACACCACAAAATTAGGTGCTGCACAGGACAGAGATTAAGAAAACCTACCTCAATATCAAGAATTTACACAAACAAAAGCATAAACAGTGAAGAATATAGAGAGCAAGGCTGCACCCTGCAGGTATCTGTGGCAGTAGGATTAAGGCAAACAATAAACTGCTTCTCCTTTGATTTGATGAGCCTTGAAGAGACCCATGAGCAGTTTAGGCAAGGGCAGCAATTTTAGGACAGTTCAGCTTGGACAGCACTGCATTCATTATTTTCTAAAAAACATCTTGGAGTTTGTAAACACCACAGGCAAAGAGAAATTAGAGAGATCAGCCTGTTCAAATATTGGACTACAGCAACCCACGAGGAAGCTGAACACACTCCCAGGGCTACAGAATACCCTCTATTTTCCTAAATATCTGCGTATGTGATGGGGCCAGGAATCGCTGTCTAAACCAACGCCACTGAGAACAAAGAAATGACCTTCTTCATAAAGAACGAGCTCAAAACCCACAGCACCGGTCCCAGGGGAGGTGGCTGGCTTTGCTCTGCTCCCATCAGGATTATGACACACGCAGCTTTTTAATGAGGGAGTTTTTCAGTTCCCAGATGTACCTGCCAGGGGAGGCCATGGGGAGGGGACGACTGGCAGCCAAAGGATGGGGTACCACAGGCACCTCAAGGCACTTATTCCCAGTTTTCCAGGGCTAGAACAGTATCCATTCACACAGGCTCATTTTCAGATACACAGAATTTTTACAGGTGATAAATATTGCTCCTGCGCCCAAACCCGCCCTGGCACAGGGTGGGACTCGTGAAGCAGCCCACAAACCACCCCAGCTCTCTCAGATGCATCTGGCCACACTCCTGCTGTAAAATGCCCCACATAAATACACAGGCTTTGATCAACATAAAGCTAAAGAAATTCTGTGCATCAGCAATTTACAACCCTGGCTGAAGACCCAGCACAAATCAGAATAGGGGCGGATCAACAACAGCTTCCTGATCTCATTTTCATGCACGACACTCCATAGGCAAACACACGGACTCAGCAGCGGCACAGAAATTAGCCAGCAAAAATCAGAATTAATTTTAAACACCGCACATATCTGTAATCAGAGGTGCTCTCTGTTACAAAAGCTGGATATTACATGGGGAATTCCGTGATGGAGGCTTTAATCCAGGCTCTGACAGCCTGGCCATCCCCTCCTCTTGCCGAGAGCTGTTCCACCGCGTAATTGCTCACCAGAGCAGCCGCTGATTTTCCTGCTCTATCCCCAGGCTCCACTGCACTCACCAGGCTCCTTATTCAAGCAAATTGCCACGGGGTGAAGTTATTTAGCCATATGAGAAGGATAAATTTGGGGGGCTGGCCACACGACAAGCGCAGGCAGCAGCTGAACATCTTCTGTGGCAGGGCAAGACAGAAGGTAGGACTGAGACAGCTCTAAAAGGCTGTATTTTATATTCCCAGCGACATGTGCATTTTGACAACAGCAGCCAGTTGTCTCACACATGCACATTCTCTCCCTTTTTTTTTCCCCTCAGAAGATAGAAAATAGTGCCAAGAACCTGGCACCTCTTCAGGGAAACATGTTCAAAAATTCTCCATTCAAGCAGATGGCCAAAGAGTGGTCTTCTGGTTCGCTACTCGCATTTCTTATTTAAATAAACTAATTTAAAAATGTTTTACGCAGCATTTCCACACACACACAAAAAAAACCTTTTTAAAAAAAAGTGGAAAAAAGGAAAAGGTTCTTCCCCAGAGGGGGCTGGCACACTGCCCAGGCTCCCCAGGGAATGGTCATGGCCCCAATCCTGCCAAAGCTGCAGAAGTGTTTGGACAACGCTCTCAGCGATCACGGGGTAGGATTGTTGGGGTGTCTGTGTTGGATCAATGATCCTTCCACCTCAGAAATTCCATGATTCTATGATTTGAGTTATTTCCTGGATACAACCACTGTGCTAAACAACAATTCAGAAACCATGAGGGGCTGAGCTCGGTTGGGGATCAAACACCAAGGAACCATTGCTGCCACACGATAAGAAAGCTGCAAAAGGAGCCCTGGAGTCCCTTCCAAACAGACTATCTGGGTAAAACAAACCCTAAAAGCGTACAAAAGCAGCCTAGACTGAGCTTTTCAACCCCCACCATCTGCTTTTCTCAATACATTTAGGATATAGTTCAGGAAATTCGTGGAGAGGTCTCCTGGAAGTATCAAGCCATACCCATTTAAAGCAAGGTAACTCCAACAGGTGCCATATATAAATGCAACATTGCATCATATAATCTGATCTTTACCTAAAAACTGGCAAGGAAGCACTAATATATCATCTTGCAACTTCATGGAAAGAGGGTTCACTGCTGGAATTTTAGTAGCAGCTGCAATGACATTTAACAACTTAATTCTGAGATGTGTTCACTGATGTATTTGCAGTGTCTCTCCAGGAGGGCAGATGTAATGGTTTCCCAAAACCTGGCAGTGATGTGAAGGGAGATCAATGGAATTTTAAGTTTTTAAGCATTCACAAAAAAAGCTTACACTTCAAAAATATATAAAAATTACTTCAAGCTGCATAGAATCCCAAGGGTTGGATGGGATAGAGGGAAGAAACTAAGAGGGTGGGCAGGCCCTGGCACAGGGTGCCCAGAGCAGCTGTGGCTGCCCCTGGATCCCTGGAAGCGTCCAAGGCCAGGCTGGACACTGGGGCTTGGAGCAGCCTGGGATAGTGGGAGGTGTCCCTGCCCATGGCATGGAGTGGAATGAGATGGGCTTTTAGGCCCCTCACAAGCCCAACCATGCTGGGATCCTATGATAAACAGGCTGAGCTACATCCAATGTTTTATCTCAAGCAGAAGGAGAGGAAGGTGATTGATGAGCCACCGAGATAAATGGGAACAAACCAGAGCCAGCCTCTGAGCAATTAACATTCCCTCATTACCCAGAGACAGGACCCAGGAGCAGAGCAGTGCATGTTCTACTTTCGCTGCAAAGCTCCTGACCGCCAGTGCAGACTGGGCTAAGCCAATTAGAAAGGGCCAGTCTTAAAAAAATCACTATAATGTGAGTGCAGACGTAAAGCACACTCTGTCCCCATCAAATAACTCATCTGAAAGAACCAGCACGATACTAATCCAAGTTTCTGCAGCAGCTTCAACTCTCCTGCACCCACTTTATTAATAACCTAGAAGATGGAAGTAACAGGTTATTTAGTTTCTAGATAATGAAGCTTGAGGGACTGCAATTATGGTAGAAAATTGGATTGTACTTCACCATAACCGTAATGAGTTTGAGAAATAGAAGGGAAAAATAAAAGCAGCATCATGAGGACAAAAGGAGGGACAAACCGGCTGTGGAAAGAGGGGGCAGGATGGAAAAAACCTCTGGCATGACAGAGAAAAGCAGCTGGGAATTCCTGCAGAGTGCAGAGAAGAGGAGAGCTTGTCCTAGCCCGTGTCTAGCCTCAGCCTGCGTTGATCTGGAAAGGGCATCCCATGGCAGGTAAGGACCAAAATCGGCCTAGAAAATACCCAGTCAGAAAAACAAGCACATGAACCCTGGTTATGTAGGAGAATACACTAGGAAGGCAGAAGAGCTGTGAGTTCTTACTAAGAAATAAACTGCTGGTCCCATTTTAGGGCAAGGGAAATACTTTTCCCATCTTTCCAGTTATTCATTATTATGGTTCCAGGTAAACAGGCAAGAATATCAAGTGAGTGCAGACATATAAAGCTCTACATCCCAAGTCCAGGGATAAACCTTGGGTTCAGCACCCCTCAGTCCAACATGAAGTAGGAACACATCTTGATCTGTGATAAACAGATACACACCCACTGCACATCAATACACAAAAACTGTGGCACTGAGCAAGTAAAAGCTGAACATGTTGTACATTCTCTTAGTTCAGAAGCATTTCTGTCAGATTAAAGGGGATGAAAAACAACCCCCAGGAACCTGTGGGGAACCCCCTCCTCTGACACTCACCCAGAGCCCTCACACCCACCCAACCTCCCCAGTACCAGGAGCCTCTTGCAGCCACAGGCTGACAAGGACCTACAGTTCAATCACTGCTCCCATTTCTACTAACAGCTCATTTTTCATCTTTTTTTTTTTTTCCTTTTCTCAGTTTAGTTTACTGACAGCAGGTGCAGAGAGCTGCTTACACCTCACACCCACTAATTATATATACACAAGTCTAATTTTAAAAGCTTATTTTTATCAAATCAGTCAGAGACAAAAAACCCCAGCAAGTCAGCTCCTTCAGGCAGGATGTGATACCACTTTAGCACACTCCTACCTTTTTCCACCACCAGTCTTTTCCAGTTTTAAACATTTACAGCCCAAAACACCACTTTCCAAACAAAGTTCCTTAGAAAGTCAGCCCCATGATTTAAAATAGATATTTTTTCTTCTTTTTTTTTTTTTTTTTGCTGCAGATCCTTCTAAGTTGGCTTCTCAGGCACTTCATCTTCCAGACAAATCCAGCCCAGCTTTCAGCCTAACACGAAATTCATCTGCTCAAAATTTATGCTTGACTCCACAAGCTTCCAACATAATTGCAAAATCTTAACGTGCACTAACAAACCCTAAACAGCTCACAAAGGTAAGCGCAGAAATTACCTCCGATAAGCACTGATGCACACATCTCAGGCCCCTTCTTATCCCTCTTGCTTTTTCCAACATCCCTTTGCTTTTTATACCCAGTCAGCTTCTCTAATACCTGTCCTTTCATTACAGTTTGACATCAGAAATAGCAACCCTGAAGTTAAAACTGGACTTAGCAGTGATTACACCATAATCTGCCCTCCGTAAAAGGGGTACAAACACCTGGTGAGAGCCTGCTGCAGCAGCACAGTGAGGGGGTCTGGCGAGAATTCTAATTGCTGTGAATAAAATGCTTTCTGATACAACTCCCCAAAACAACAACAGATTCAGTGGAAGGGGAAAAAAAAGCAGCTCACAATAAGAAATCAAATAGAAGCTGAACAAGGAATACATTCAAAGAAAAGTATTAAAATCTGGCTTTGAGATCAAGAGTAGAACAGCGGGCTGTGATTTAGAAATACATCCAGAAGTAGCACTTGAGAAATAAAGCAAAAGGCAGGCTCAGCAGGAGCCACTCCAAGCTGGCTTCAAAAGCAACAGCAGCAGAAAGCAGGGAGCACTGGAGACTTAAAACCATGGAATGCCAGAAGTGCTTAGGCTGGAAAAGCCCTCTTCCATCAACCCTAACCCAGCACTGCCAGGGCCACCACTAACCCCTGTCCCCAAGTGCCACATCCACTTGGTTTTTTGAACACCTCCAGGAACAGTGACTGATTCCACCACTGCCCTGAACAGCCTCTTCCAATGCTTGACAAGCCTTTTGGTGAAAATTTTTTCCCTAATATCCAACCTAAACCTCCCGTGGGCACAACTTGAGGCCATTTCCTCTTGCAGCATCACTTGCCACTCGGGAGGAGTCACTTTTATTCTTGTTAAGAGCCTAAAGTTGTAACCGAAGTTATAAATCTGCTTTACAGTTTTCCCTGAGACATAACCTTCGGAGGAGCCTGTGATGAGAAGGACACAAATGCTACAAGCATTATTTCCCAAAATGCTCTGGGCATTCAAGGTGCAAGGTGTTAAAGACAACACCTTAAAGATCCTCGAGGCACACAAGCTAAAAGGGAAGCCCTTTCTGGCAATCTGCTTCCTCAGCACCTCCTAAAGAGCAAATACTTGAGTTTTTCCTTTAATTAACGGAGCTCCTTATTAGTGTGACACTTTAAACAGTCCCCAACCCGACAGCTGGAACAGAGGATTTTTCAAAGGACACTCTAACCCACACAGGCAGTCCCGGAGGGCGACGAGAGGGAAGGGCTCCGGAGGGGAGAGGGCAGAATACATAAACACCCTCTTTTATGCTGAGCCTGAAAGGCTCCAAAAGCCCAAGAGAACCCACTGCAGCAGCGCTTTAGAAGGATCAAAAAAGAGACAAGTGTTGTTTTATATCCGGGTGTCAGCGTGAAATGCCAAATAAAAATAATCAGTCGGTACTATTACAGCAAAAAGGCAGACAAAGAACTGAAAAGAGGTAATTTTGAAACACATGTCCCAAGTCATCACTGCCTTCTGAACACGAGACAGCGTCTGCCTGTGGGTTTACAGGCCAAAAGAGCCTTCATCTGCCCTAAAGTGCTGAGGGGGCTTGTGAAAACTGCACCAGGACTTGAAACCAACACAGAAAACTTCAGCTTCCTCGGGTTTTGCAACCCAAGAACCACAAAATGCAACTTTAGGGTTAATGTGGCTTTTTGAACTCATGTTGGGATTCTTGCAAAACCTCCCTGTGTTAGCTCTGCCTAAATTTTTATATGTATGATGGTGATTTTCTGGAATTCCAAAAAATCCTGTACAAAAAGGCATGAATGTTTCCAAGGAAAGCACCCAAGTATATCCTCACAGGACATTTCTCTGCTCTTCATTTACATTTCAGCCAGCTGCTCACTGAGAACAGAGCACACAGATTAGTCTGGGACACATCCTCCTTTTATTCTTCAAAGATCAAATTTGGGTGTTTAGTAAATATGGTCTTCCTACGTATTTGAAAAATATTAACTAGATAAAAATAGCAAGTGGCTTCTCTAAAGAGATTGGCAGCTTCAGGAACCAAATTGTTCACAGCAGGCAGATCATGTGGAGAAGGGGACAGGAATCTCAGTGCTGCCGAGGGGAAAAATTGTCCAGTTCTGCTGCAGCTCCCGTGTCCTATTCAACCCAAAACACAAACTGTGACCCTACCCCAATGTTAAATCTCTCAGCACAACCAGATGCAAGCAAAGAAGGATCCCGGCGTGGTTTGGGTTGGAAGGACCTTCAAAGTCCATCCCATGCCACCCCTTGCCATGGGCAGGGACTTCCCATTATCCCAGGTTGTTCCAAGCCTGGCCTTGAACACTTCCAGGGATGGGGGAGGGTTTTTTTACCCCTTTGTTTTTTTTCCCCCAGGTGAACCAGGTCCACATTCTTGGATTCAGCCCAGGATCAGACCTGAATGAAGACACCTGGAAGGTCATCCCAGTTCATAGATTATGCCTGAACTTTCTGCATACATATTGTGTAAGGGTCTGTGGCCAGGAGAAAATCTCTTAAGAGGATGTGAACAAAAGCAGCTGAAATTTTAAAGCACTCTTCCTCAATCCTCCTTGCATAATTACCCTTTGCTGAGGAAGCATCAGACAGAAATAGTTACTTGAAATAAACTGAAAAACATGGACACCCACCCCTCAAGATGTAATTTCTACACAGAATCAGAATCCTTTAGGTTGGAAATGGCTTGAAGGTCATCAATGCATGTTTTTGTTACAGGCTGACAACTTATTTTCATGCTACTTTCATGACATGCTTCAAAGGGAAGGCTGAAGGTGACACTTCATTTAGTATTTTAATATTAAACCTGACCATTCCTGTGCTATTTTATGACCATTCCCTACACTCAAGTGATAAACTGCTCACTGTGGTACTGAAAAAAGTTATGTGGTAAAGGCTGCAATAGGCCAAATTTGCAAAGAGAGTACATGATCACAGCTTTATGAAAAAAACTTTAAAGGCTTTATTCTGTAACTTTTACTGGGGGAAATCTCATTTTTATTACAAGTTCCTCCACAAAGAGAGATGAAACCTCCGCTGACTGCAACAGCTACTTGCTGCCTCAAGTTGGGATGGTGGATGCCTTTTATGCTTTTTAAAACACTAGAAGTAATTACTCCACATGAAATGAATAAATAACTCAAACATATCCCAAAGTACATAGAGAAAAACCCTCCTTTTTTGTTGTACCAGCTGAGACACCCACCTTTTGTTGTCCCCACTGAGACAAACCCCAATTTGTCTGTTTTTTTTTGTTTTATTAGACTCGCTGGAAAACAAAGTACTGAAATAATCATCACACGACTTAAAATATTCACAGACATGCCCGAGATGTGGAAAAGCCTTTAAGTCATGTTTCACACCTCCGTGGTTTTTTGGAAACAAACCCCAAACAAGTAACAGAATCCTCCAGACACTCACTACTCCTGTAAACTTCAGTTCACCTTGGTCTGCAAAGAATCCAGTCTCAAATTCCACACACACCAGACATTTCACTTTGCTCCTATAGGCAGAATTACATCTTAGATGGGGGGAATAAAGCCACAACACTTCCCACACTTTACTTGTTGCTTCAGCAGGTAAAGCACCCAGCAGTCGCAGTTTTTCTTCCAGTCACTTAGAAGGTCCTTAGAAGACCACAAAACCCCAGGATTCCTTATTTTCAATAATTTCCTTCTCATATCATCACAGAAAAAAACTAAGTCTCAGACTACTGAAATTCCTCACTTACAACAGGGTAACACATTGCTGCTTTTCTTACATCTGATTTAAAATGTGTGTCACTCAGCAGCAAAGCTGAGTGCATGTTAAAATATGCAAAGGAAGAGTCTCAAGGCCATTTTTCTTCCAAATAAGAACCTGTTCTCTGAGAAAACGAAGGTTTGCAAGTTACAAACACATGAGGGACTGAAAAGCTCTGAACTGAAATAAGAACGGGGGTGGGCAGGGAGAGAAAACTTCACTGAGAAGTGTAGGATTCCTCTTCATGGTGGGGAGGTGGTGATGGGCAGCAAGAGAAGTCTCTCACTTAAGAGAGCTGAAGGAAACATGAAACCATCTTTACATAGTTAAAATTCATTTACTGCAACGCTGAAGCCTTCAAAGCTTACAGGAGATGTGGCACTGGTCTGATGCAGGGCAGGTTTGCTGGTAATTGTAGCAATTTAGAAGGCAAAGGCAAGCAGGAATAGCAGTCCCTGGCCCTAATCACCATTTTCACGTGAAGCAAAGATCCATCACTTCACCCATTAGGCACTGATTTTATGATGCCTGATAAATTTAACTGTTAGGAAGCCATCCCAAGCCAGTAAACTCGGGTTTTTCTAAACTGATCAAGCAGCTGACACCTTAACATCTGATATACAACCTCTTCTTTATCCAATTTAACAACCTGGCACACTGACAGTCCCTCAGAAAAGGAAGAGGGGAGAATCCACAAGGGTCTCCTACATGAAGGATTACACTTTCTTTTCTAGGGATTTGTTTCAAAGACCTAAAAGTGCTCAAGGCCAGGGCTTGGAGCAACCTGGGATACTGGGAAGTGTCCCTGCCCATGGCAGGGGATGGAACAGGGTGAGCTTTAAAGGCCCTTCTAACCCAATCACTCTGTGGTTCTGTGCTTCTCAAGAGAAATAAAACACTACCAAATCACTACTACAGATGTTTACTGAGGGTAATTTATATGGGCTGAGTTTCCTTTAATGCTGACTTGATTAGAAACCTTGACCTTATCCCTCACAAGGCGAATCAGAGCTCTTAATTATTCCAGTTTTCCTGCTGTTAATGAAATGCAACAGGGTCATTAGTGAGGCTTGTCAGCCACACTTACGTGCAGAGAAATGATTTGACACTGCTTTTGTCATCTAATCCTTTCAGGAAAAACAGTCACAACGTCACTCAAGCACTGTAAATAAAAATCCTTCAAGACAAAGAGGACAGATGGCAACGCTCCCAAGGAATATCACCTAAAATATTCATCCTTTAGGAGGAGAGGAAGGTCAGCCCTGTCAACAGTCAGTAGATTTGAATCTTCCAAGGGAAAAAACAAAACAACAAATATCCTCTGTTCATGAAGTGAGGGAAGAGATCTGTCAAGACCGTGAGTTTTGCTGCAGATTTGCTGTACTCAGTGACACTACACCCTCATTTCTCACCATCAGCATCCGGAAGCATGATCCACACACACTTCTGCGCAGAGGCTCAATTGTTATCATCAGTTATTATTATTGCCAGTTCCAGCTACAAACCAGCAAAAACATTTAGAGGGAACTTCCAAACTGCAAGACCTTGGTGTCAGTGCAATTCCAGAGGAAAAGCCTCGTCCATCCCTCCCTTCCCCTCTCCTCCCATTTTAACTACAATTCCAGGCTGTTAAAATGTCAACTACCAAGCTAAACCAGCTTCCTGTGGTAAGAGTTAATTAGAAACAAATGTTACCAGAGATGCATGAAACTACAAACTACTGCTCAAGAGACAACTACAGCAAGAGACAAAAACAGTGAGATGCACTAAAGACTTGAAATCAAACAGAAACAACTCAAAATGATACACAAAACAAAGGGAAAAAAAACGCTCTAGTACAGAAACCACCATCTGTCCCTTCAAAACGAGAGCTGCCATGAAGACAATGTATAGTTACCTGCATCCATATCTGCAAAGAAGGGAACAGCCAGTAAGGAAAAGAAGGAACCAGAAATTCAGTGTCTCAGAGTTGGATTTAAAAGTTCATAGGGAGAACAGATAAAGAGAAATAATCAAAAAAGTATTTACTGTAAGATAAACCTTGATAAGGTACTGTGATATTTTTGATTTCAAGCTATAAACGTGGATTAATGTTAAACACTACAGCATACAAATTAATTTTCTATGCTATATGAACATTAAAAAAAAAGACCAAATATTTAATATATTAAACAATAAGCAAGTTACACCTCTAAGTTTAGGCTGGTGAAGATTTTTTATTCTCCCAACATCCTGATTGTACAGAAATCCACCACTACAGACAGTAATTGTGGCTTGCAAGCCCAAGTGAAATCAGCAGCACTAGTGAGAGCAGTCAACTCCTCTCCATCAGGACTAATTCCCATACGGACACAAACTGGGGGCCAAAGTATTTAAAGGATGCTAAGCAGTTATGGAAAATCTACAGTTATGCTCATCGTACGTACTTAGCTTGGGCTGGAGAATGTTAAAGCAAAAATCTCCATGAATTTTGAAGTAGCACATGGGATTTTTTTGCTAATTCTTTTTTGCATGATCAAAAATGAATAGGGATGTAGTTTGTGGGGGGAAAAGTAAGAGTGGGATTTGTGTTTGCACGTACCTTCAGGTGACTCCTCCTGGACATAGGTGCCGGTCAGGTACCGGTGCACCAGCGCAGACTTCCCACTTGCCAGGTTACCCACGATTCCCTGGAATTAAACATAAAAATAAGGAACAAAAAATTCAACTGCAGTCAGACCCTGTAAAAAGGAGCGTATTCAAGCAAAGTCTTCACATGGAAATAACACCCCAAACAACAGACACAGGGCAAAGTAAGCCAAGAGATAAAATAAACGGCGGAGTGATTTGGGGCAGAAAGGACCTTAGAGATCATCTCGTCCCATCACCTTCCCCTATCCCAGGGTGTGCCATGCCCCGTCCAACCCGGCCTCGGACACTTCCAGGGATGGGGCACCCTGTGCCAGGGCCTCCCCAGCCCCACGGGGCAGTCTTTCAGCCCAACCCCACAGAGTTTTCTCCCGGGAGGTGCTCCAGTGCCAAAAGCCTTGAGGGCATTTGGGGCTTGTGGCATTAAAGGGGGGCACAGAGCTGCGGACATCGCGCTCCCTTCTTGGGGGACGGAGGCGGTGGAAACTTCTTTCCCCCTTTGAAACGAACCCAGCCCGCTCTGTTCTCTCCTGTTTACTTGACCCTCACCAGAGGTTCAGAACAGAAGGTCCCTGGAGAGATGAACTCTGCTGATCTGCCCGAGATTGCCAAATGGGCCGAGGCAGCAGCAACGAGCTGCACGTTCCCTACCCCATCTTCTTAACCCTAACTGGCAAAAAACCACCCTCCTTACCAAAAGCGGCTTGACAGGACCCAGCCATGTGTGCTGGCACCCCAAACACACCGAATTCCCCCCTGCCTCAGGCTGATCCCGCAGCGTGGGCAGCAGGGGAGGGAGGGATTCTGGGATGACTCACAGGAAGAAAATGACGTCTCTAACATGTGTCCCTTACCCCCAGAACAAGAAGCAACCTCACAAATTAATGACTTTTCCCTCCATTATATGCCCATGAACTGCAGTGCATTTGTCTACTCCCACTCACCCCACAAAACCAGAGACGTGAGGGAACCCTGTGAGTAAACAGCCTGGCCTGGGCACCTCTTCTCACCACCAAACTGACACCGTCTCCCCTTCCATACAAAGGCTCCCAATGAGAAGTTCCTTCCCACTTTTCTTTTTGCCTACAACAATGTACAAAATCCCCCTGTTCAGGGTTCACCACCACTGAAAATAGTTAATTTCCTGTGTGAAAGCTGAACTGTATGTTTAATGGTCTACACATTTGGCTAAGACACAGTTTTCCAGGGAAAACTTCACTTACAAGTGATTAGCCTTGTGTAGATGGAAATTAATGTTATTTTCTATTACACTAGTGCCAAAACTGTAACTGCCAGGGACAACAGAAAAACATCAGCTTGGGGGTCCAATCAGAGGCAATATCCCATGGTGGGTCGTCTTATTCTATTCAGAGACCCCCCAGTATTTGAAAGACATCAAATGATTCAAGAGCACTATTTTATATGGTAATTTTTTTTAATATCCCAAAGGTCATACCAGGTTACACCATTGGACAGCATTTCAGGTTCTCTGACACATTCCTACAAAGTAGGAGCAATAAATTCTACACTGGGAAGACAAAAAAAAAATCTGACTTCTGATAGTTTCTCTCTTTATCAGCATTAATATTTGCATTAAGGCTGATTCCCCCACAGTATGACAAAAATGCCAGCCTGTTTTCACAGCAGTCATATTCCTCCCTCCCCTGTTTTATACACAAACAATCTGAGACATCTCCATTTATTTATGGATATGTCTGAAACGCACCAAGCTATGACAAGCATGTTAGGGAACAAAAATACCACCCTAACCCAGTTCAGGGAGGAGAAAATTCAGCTACAACTCACTGCTCTTTTCAGTTATGACTTGTGCAACACTGAATCATTTATTTCCATGTGCCAGACGTGCTGTAAAACACAAGCCACTTTGCCCACTCCTCCTAAAGCCTGTTGGGAAAAATCCTAAACTGTATTGATGGCACTTGGCATTTTAAAGCTGTCCAGGAGAGGAGCCTGACTGCACTCCACATATTTTTTTTGCAAGAAATTCAGTGATTTCATCCAGAAATACATCATGTTTATTCTGCCTAACACATCCTTATTTAATAATTGAGTAACAAGACCCAGAAATACCAAAGGTACTGGTCTCACCATGCTCTTGACCACAATAAAAGCATCAAAAGCCATAAGTAAAACTCAAACACTGGATCAGCAGGAACCAGTTACAGAATCCCAGATTGGTTTGGGTTGGAAGGGACCTTAAAGCTCACCTGGTTACACGGCCTGCCATGGGCAGGGACACCTTCCACTATCCCAGGATGCTTCAAAGCCCCTCCAAGGTGGCCTTGAATATTCTTCTGAGCATTGGAAAGAAACCAAGCCTCGTGTTGCTAAAAAAAGGAGGCCAAGACTAGTGCTCTTTCCTCAAAGGCAAGCTGAAAAATACCTCCTTCCTTTATTGCAGCCCTGGGGGCTTTCTCTGCTCTCCCAGAGACAGTTTCTGTTCCCTCTAAAATTCTGCAGAGCCCAAAGGGTACAACAACAGCCACTCTAGAAATACATCAAAAATAATTAACAACCAACCACCTCAATTTAAGGACCTCCCAGCCTGTAGAGGACAACCATGGCCCTTATGTTCCTCAGTCAGAAGGAGCACCCGGGATAGGCTGAAGCAAGGTAGTGACAAAGAGGTGACTCAGCCCCAACCCCTCCCCAAGGGCACATGTGCAGGAAAGGCAGAGCAGATTGCAGCTGGGCTTCCTAATTTACCCTTCCTCTTGGAGCACAAGTTCACAGGCACAGCTGCTGCTGCTGGCTTCCATCATTTGCAGTGCTATAATCTAATTATTATTTTTGTAACAGCAGAAGTTCTGCTTTTACCCTTGGACAGCCATCTCAAGGCATGCTGACCACTGCAAATCAATTCTCTGCAGCAGCCACGCAGCTGAAATCTGTTTCCCCACCCCTGCTTCAGACAGCACAGGGGTCAGACACCCAAGGTAAGCACTCATGTGAGGCAGCCAGGCTGTCACAAGAGAGACATGTACCGCGAGACCATCACCCAGTGCTTGGTAATTGTTGGTGTTCTAATTACAACACGGAGTACCTGCAGCTCTGGGCTCACCTGCAATTCCCAATTTTCTTGGTGGGTGCTGTGAATTAGCAGGGCTCAGAGAAGGGGAAGGGATGTGCAAGGAAACCCAGGATAAGCTAGCTAATAATGTTGGACTCCTATCCAACCAACACCTTCCAGTCCTGAATTCCTGGTTTTTCTTTGTGTGAGGTATTCGGGGTCTTCCAAATGACACCAATCTGTTTAACAAAACCTGCTGATCATTCCTGTATAAGAGAATTATATCCACTGACTGCCAGATTTTTCTTGTACTTGAGCACTGCTAAAATCAAAACAGCCACAGAACTGTAGCTGTGAGGATGCTGCTCCCATTAAAATGCCTAAGTGCATTTATCCTGTTAGGTGTGGCCTTGCAGATTCTCTCACCTCTATCAAACACTATTACCAACACAGATTTGGAAAAGTTTCATTTCTTTAAAGAGAGGGAGAATAGACATCTGGTCCTTTAAGGAATCATGGAAACTTATTATGGGGAGATAAAATGAGTCATGTCAGCCACTAACTTCCACTGCCCTCGTAAGACTTCCCTGCTGAGAAGATCCCCCTTGGAAGCTGCTTCTTGGAGCAGAACAAATTCAAACAGCAATAAAATACTGAGAGATCTTTGAAGCACAATTAAAATAAATATTGACTATACAACATCTTCATAAAGATGGCCTCAGCCCTGGAAGTGTTCAGGTTGGATGGGGCTTGGAGCAACCTGGGATAGTGGAAAGTGTCGCAGCCCATGGGAGGAGGTAGAGTGAGATGGGCTTTGAGGTCCCTCCCAATCTAAACACGTCTGTGAGTCTATAGTAGATCTGTAGAGGAAAATATCTTTATTTATTAAAACAGCTTTCTACATTTTTCCCCAGCAGTAGCTCAAATGAAGTGTGGAAGATCCCCACTTGTATGTGACATTTCCAGAATGTTTTCCATGACAGGAGCAAACATGAACTCACCACTTTCAGCTCCGGTACAGATCGGCTCAGTGTCCATTCCTGGCTATTTACAAAGGCATCTGTGGAAGAGGAAACATTCCCAACATCAGGATAATGACATTTAATGCTCTGCTGAACACAATTTCATGCCACAGCTTCGGGAACGCGAGACCAAAGGCCACGCCTGATTCCTGGGAGGCTGACAGTCCAACATGACAAGAACCAGGGGTTTGGGGAAATGACATAAAAAATTCCAGAAATTCCCATTCTGCACAGATCTGCTCTCAGCAGCAAGTGCTCCCATATCATCAGCAAGCGCAAACTAACTCCAGGCCCCCCAACTTGTGTAAAGGCTCTTCCAGTGGGTACCTGGTTAAACCATTTCCCATCCGCAACCACACATTCCTTCCCCACAGGAGAAGCCTTGGATTTGTCACATTACATGTCACCGACTGCAGCTGCCACCATCTGCAGTAACTTCTCCACCCAGGTAAATAAGAAAATTTGCTGGTTCTAAAGCATGTTATTTTCTACTACACATCACACTTAATGTCAGCAACTGCAGCAACCAGAGTCAGTGGGAACATCCCTGCTCAGGCAGGGGAAAATCTCTCCATCCCTCAAACATGCCATTTTTTCAGTAGCATCATCTAGGCAGAAATAAACCACAGAGCCATTTACTACAACATTAATTAAAAACTACTTGGGGCAGGGGTTGATTTCTTGAAGAAAGGCAAGTTTATCACTGCTCCCAACAGAAATTACGTTCTTTGGGCTGCACCAGGCTCCAGTCTCACTGACAACTCCACACTGAAGAACAGAAATAAGGCTCTATATTCCTATATTTAAAAGCTTTCACAGTTTTGTTCCTTCCACAAAGGTCTGGTCAGCTGTAAGTGAACAGTGATGTTTCTGGTACAAACCCAGTGTGAGTCCTGATTCAACCAGAACCACACAAACCAGCTGAATGCCTGTGCTGCACAGGATGCTCCTACTCCAACTCCACAGAAATGAAGCAGCACCAAGATTCCCAGTGTTCCCATCAATTCCTGATGCCACAGGAAATAACAGCTCCAAGGTTACACCCGATCACCTTGTTTTTAAGCAAGACACTTAAGGTCCTGCAAGCCACTGCTTCCCCTCCAATATACCCATCAGCAGGAGGAGAAGGCCGTTTCATTTGATTTTTTCATCTGGAGAGTAAAGAAATTGGAGGCAATTTCCTACTCCAGATGTGACCCTCACTAACTTCAGAAATCATCCAAGCTTTCCCAGCACCCACCTAAAAACAATCACAAAGCAAACTTGCATTTTCCAGTGTATCTCTATTAAATATATGGCTTTTGCCTCAATATCCCAAAAAGATCTATTAGCTGGGAATTAGGAAACCTTCTCCAGTTTTATGTAACACATCCCTTTGTATTTCAGCCGTGAATAAATCCTGTGTGTATCTATATGAAAACACATGGAAAATAATCAGTATTTTGGTACAGGTATGAGCGGCCTCCCACACACTCGCTGGCAGAAGGAAAACCAAAGGCTCAGAGAGAAGAAATGCTCTGAAGGCTTGGGTTAACCTTAGGCATTCCAGGTGCAAGGGAAGACACTGTGGTCACACAGCTCTTGCTCCATGAAGTCCCACGGGATCAGAGGCCCCAGGAAGACCTTTCTGTACCACACCCAGGTGACAGGAACTTGAGAAGGAGACAAAGCAAGCAGCAATTGCCATTTGGGAACACTGCATGCAAGGCAAGACCTGCTCATGATTAAGGCATTCCAAAGGGACCACAGCTTGGTGTAGGATGTTTTCCTACCTTCCTGTGGGAAGGAACGTTTCCCCAGGCAGGGAGCAATGGAATGGGGAGCTTTAGGTTGGGTACTGGGAAAAATTTCACAGCCCTAACAAGAAACTATCAACTCTCCAGGTTTGCTTTGAGCTGCTGTGGCTTTGGGAAGGAGCAGCCAAGGCTGAATGAGCTGAGGAGGTTCCAGCTCACCTCCAGACTCTCAGGAGTCAAGGAAAACCATCAGTCTCAGGCAGGTATTATCCCTGACTCGTGGAGGCTTAGGTGTGCGAAACAGACTGGGAGAGCTCCCTGTTCATGTCAACAAGCTTCCTTAAAAGAGAACCAATGCATTTTATCACCAAGGAAGATTAAAGAAAGATGAGTGAGCAAATCACTGCTGCCTACTTGGAGAACTGCAAAAGAATCTGCCAAGCCAAAGGGCAGCTGCTCAAGGGTAACAAGAACTCATAAATCCTGTTGCTTTTCTCTATAATAAAAACCTTAAAATACTGTTTTGGAAGACCTGTGCTTTCCAAAAGGACAAATCAGGGAGGCAATAAAAGCTAAAATTCCAAAATGCACTGAGGCCAAAAGATAAAGCAGAAGGCGGGCCACTGCAGAAAAGAAGGATGACCCAGCCCAAGGACATGGACTTATTCCTTCTACTTGGTCCTTCCTTCATCAAAATGCACCAAAACCCCACACCAGGACCTTCCAAAACTGTATCAGGTCTCAAGGCCCCTCAATATGGGCAATAGATGCATTTTAATCCTGATTAACAATATAAGAAATAAAATAAAATACACTTGACAAGGTGCTAGACTTCTTGACAGAGCTACCTTCCCCTTTTTTGCCAAGCCCTTGGTTGCTGCCCCCACACAGGTTTTCAGTGTCCCAAATACTTGAGAATGGTTGAAATTCTATTTTATTGCCAAAATACGCCCATTAAAACAAACCCCAAAAACCAACCAAACAAAAAAACCCCCACCTTGACCTCAACCCATCTAACTTAAACTAAAATCTCCCACTTCTATTATCCTTAATTAGCAATTAATTTACATAAGGTCTCCCCGTGCCCTTTAAAAAAATAAAACTAACTCATTTTTATTAGGAGATCTATGAGATTCCTTTACACTGGCATGTTTAAAAAAATTACCACAGCTAAACACAGAACATGGCATGAAACAACACCTGGTCTCTTCAGCAGTGTGAGGTTTGCGTGGCATGGATATGGAAGCACCCTCTAACCAAGCCAGTTTCTAGGAATGCCTCAGGAAAGATTGATTTATTCCAAGACCCACAGAAGTTAAGGTGGAAAGGTCAAACACTCACACATATAACATCACAAACAGGTTTGGGGATTATTTTCCTAAATAAAGAAAACTAACTCCTAGCTACAGCATGAAACACTGGATCCATCAAACTGGAGCATGCAGAGCCCAAATTGTGCAGCCCACAAAAATCCTCTGCTGAAGCTGCAACCCCCACCACCACATGTTGATTTAAATGTATTGGAAGAAATTTGCATAATAAATAGAACCACATGCATGAAGTCGATCAACTGGGGTCTTGTTTGCATTACTGCCCAGCTCTGGAATTCCAGTGAATTCAACCTTCACGTCCCACTACAGGCTCCACACATGCAAGGAATTACTTTTGTCAATAATTAATCACAGTTGCATGTGCTGCTCCTTTCATTTCTGCATCACTGATCAAAAGCTTCAAATATTCATGGTGTCACCCGTGTTGTTTTAAAACGGGCACCAAGAAGATCGTTTAAGCTGCATTTCCTTCGCAACGTTTACTTTGCCGCAACAGAAGTCTTCTTCTTTTTTCCTCAATTCTGGTTTCTATTTCTACCCCTACACTAAAGCACAGACTCCAAGAGGATCCTTGGCTGTTTTAAAACCTCAGTTTAGCGACTCAGCCCCACCCAGAGGAACCTTCCTAATGCCAGTATTATGAATGAGACGTAGACTTTGGTTCCACCACGAGTCCCAGAATGGTTTGGGTTGGGAGCGACCCTAAAGCTCATCCATTCCACTATGGGCAGGAGCACCCTCCACTATCTCAGGCTGCTCCAAGCCCTGTCCAAACTGGCCCTGGACACTTCCATGGACAGGGAAACACCTGCTGAGGTGAAATCCTGGGGTTTGACGGCCACTCTTGCCCAGGTCCATGCACTCCATGACACAGGACAGCAGCTGATTCCAAGGTCTGTCTCACTGTTCAACCACTCCATATTTAAAAGCCCTGCTTAGAATTTTCCAACAGAAAAATCTGCTTCTTCAAATCCAGGAATGACCACTAAAATCTAAATAAATACTAGCAAAATAATGTCAATGAGAGAACACAGGGTCAAGGCCAATCCCACCATCCATGATTCAGAAGAGGGAGGGAAGTCATAAAAACCAGCAATGTTTCCCAGCCATTCCAGCAATAACCACAGCAAGGGTCTGGCTGTTCAGAGTCCAGCAGTCTGGCTCATCCCACCCTTGAGTTTTTCACACTGGAGACCCTCTCCTAAATTCACTCCATTAGGTGCCATGGGCAACAGTTGCAAGGCAGCTAATGGGACCTCTGAGAAAATGGTTCTGACTGGGGCCAATTAGATTTACACCACCCTCTCCATCCTTTGGGTCCATCCTGAGGAAAGAATTCCCACCAGCCAGTGCAGTTTGTCTGTTTATTATTTTAGGAGAGCCTGGGCAGCCCCAATATGAACACAGCATTGGGCGGTGCCAGCACAGCAGCCTGCCCATCGCCAGCCCTTGATCCACTAACCTTGTTCTGCCCTTTTGTTTCACCCAAATCTCTCACCCTTGACTAGCAAAAAGCTGAGGAGCTCAGAGCTCTCTCTTCCTCTGACCCAGATGGAAACTCAATGGCAACCTGACCAAAAGGAGTGCTGAGGGAAGGGCAGGCAGATATCTCTGCAGGATGGTATGAAAGGACTTAAATCTTTCACGATTCTTGGAAAGCTTCTTAGCAAGAGCTTCCCTCAGGCAATCCCAACATTACTTTGCTGTCCTTCTAAATGAGGAAAAGCTGTAAATAAATAAAATATAGAAAAGCCAAGGGATTTCTCTGGAAACTCTCAGCTAAAGATCCTTTTTGCTAAGAACAGGAGCCCTCAAAAATACGGGAATGAAGTTAAAAGTACCAACAGCCACATCACACACTGTTCTCCCCCTTCAATAATTTCTGCATTACAAGCAATATTTAGAGTTTCTTCTGCTTTGAAATAAAAACCTGAGAGTGAACAGGTACAGAAAATATTCCTACAAGCTCCCACTTGCCCACAAGGATGCAGATAAAGCCACACATCTCTCTCTTGGAGCTGTATCAAAGCAGCACTTTCAGGATGCATTTCCCAAAGCTCATGTGCTGATTTTTTTAGCAAAGAGGGAAACGTGCAGCTTTTGGGTTGAGATATGTGATCCTCCTAAAACATGCATTTTTTAGGAGGGGTAATCTCGCAGCACATCCTCTCCAACCCAGCCCCCAGCACTTTAAGTCAAAGCACTGAGTCAGTTCCAACAGAAAACAGCAGAAAACCATCCTGATGTTGATTTCTAAGCTTTGCATAAAATATTATTTGGAAGATTGTGGCATGTTTCAAAAAGCTCTTTTTATGTATTTTATGGGGCTCTGAGCAACCTAGTCTAATGGGAGGTGTCCCTGCCCATGGCAGGGGGTGGAACTGGTCAGGCTTTAAGGTCCCTTCCAACAAAAATCACCCTGGAATTCTATGAATTTTTATATCTATTGTTTCTGGGTTTTTAAAAATCAGGTTTTTATATGGGTCCTCTCTGCTTATTCACTCTGTTCCATTACACCAAACAATAACTACAAACCAGTAACAAAACCTCTAGAAACCAACCCACAGCAATACCAGGATGATTTAAGGTTTTATTTCCTCCCTACTCAGGGTGATAGAATCATGGATTCTATGGCTTTCCACTGTATACCAGTTAGGAATTACTGCTGCAGCCACCCAGTTCCAAACAGTCCCTTTTTTCCTTCCTGAACTGCAGATGTGTAATTTATAATTCTCAGGCAGTTTAGGCAAAAAGCAGCATTGCAGCTCCCTGCCCTCCTCCAAGTGGGAACTCCAGCCAGGCTCTGGGAATCACATCCCACCCTGCACAACGCTCTATTTACACTTCACTAACAGCATTAATACACACACTGCAGAAGAAGTCACCAAACTGCCACAGAGCGATTGAATTACAGCCCTAAAACCAGAGGGATTTCACGAGCTGTCAGTTTAAGACTCCTCCCATCCCCTGCCAGCATTGTAAGGACAGATAAAACCCCACGAGCTCTTCCAACTCCAGCAGGAGTGTTTGATATTGGACAGATTTATCGCTGGCCATACCCAATTCCTAATTATGAACAGGAAAACGAGGCTGAGCTTAGAGCAGCAAAGGCATCAGGAATCCGAGCCCATGCTCAGCAGAGCCTCCCGTATCTCCGGCATCTGAAAAGCCTTTCCCTGTAACTGAGAACTGTATTAAAGAGATATTTAGGTCAAAGCCGTAATCTCTCTTCCAGCAGCATCTGGCAGCTGCAGCGTTCTCCTTTGTGCTGCCATGGAAACAAAGGGAGGACCAGGGATGCAGAGAGCTGCACAGCTCCCCAGCCAGCGAGCCAGCCTTTCCCAAAATACGCTTCTGGCCTTGGGAACTGGAGAGCACTTGGCTCTCACCATGGCATTTGGGGTTTGTCTTCAATTTTCAAATAGTTAGAACCAAAATATTTCAACAATTTGCTGCTGTTTACATTCCCCCTGTCTCTCACATCTACAGCCACTTTACACAGCTTTCAGGTGGGTGCAGAGATGTTACCTCCTTAGGGATAACCCCATGCTTCCTACAAAAGGAATGATGGATAATATATTCCCAAATCCAATCTCATGCACAAAGTTTTACGTCTAACCCCACCAAATTATTTGTTTTGCCCTTAAATATAATGTAGCTCCAACCCTGACTACTCATCCTAACCCTCCCCACCCCACAAAACAAAATCCTAAAACCAAACAGAGCAGATATTTTGGCTGTAGGCTATTCATAAGGAAAAATAAATTACATGCTTAACAAGGAAAACTTCCCATTCCCTGTATTTTCCCAGTGGGCTGGGTTCCAGAGCTGACACACACAGTTAGTGTAAGAGAAATTGAAATCCCACAGATGAAACCACAGTTTTCTCCTGAGACAACTCTGCCGTGGGAGAAGCACACAGCACATCAACAAGGGATGTTTGGAGCGAGGACTGTCAGAAATACAACTCCATTCCAATCAAATGCACATTTCCTAACACATCCCTCAGAGAAATGTGGCACTGGAAGTCTGGGCCAGCCCCTTTTCCAACAGGCAATGACAACCCCACCAAGAGGCTGAAAGAAATATAAAAAGCAGACAAAGAGAAAATGAAAGCATCCCTGTAGTACAACTGCTCCCTGCACCAATAATACTGGGAAAGGAAATTACCATCTCTGCAGTGCAGTGGAGTAACATCTTTTTCTTTCAGGCAATAAACAACATTTCCTAAGGGCCAAATCCCCACAGAAAATCAGCCAAACACAGAACCACAGCAGTAGTGGAATCCAGGAAGAAAAAGAAGGCACTGGAGACGGAATGTTTGGTAAATGCCTTATTTTGTTGGGTCTGCCCAAAAGCAGGGCAGTGCCAGAGGTGAGGTCTGTTTTCTCCCATCTCCTGCCGCAAGGGAAGGGCAGTACCAGCATGGCAAAGATGACCCCACAGGGAACTCAGTGAAAAGCTGGCGAGAGAGTTTCGAGCTGTTCAAGTCACACTCAAGACAGGCAGGAGGGAAAACCCACGTCCCAGCAGGGATGGCCACAGTAGCCAAAATGAGACCCTTCAAAAACCATAGCCTGGGCTGCCTTTCCTGACTACAGACACAAACAGGGAATTAGCCTTTCTTATTCAAATAGGAATATTAATGAGGAACCTCCCTGAGAAGCATCCAAGATGAAAAGGGACAGCTTCTGCAGTTGGCACAAGAAGAATCGATGTCAAAGGATAAATTTAAAAAGATGAAGTGGGGGAAAAAGAGCATTTTGAAAGAATATAGAAACAGATTTATCTGGCAAGAAGAAAATCACAACAGAGATTAAAAAAAAAAAAAAAAAAGAGGCTTTGCTGGGCAGGCTGAAAAGACTTTTAGCTTTCCAGACAGGTACGAATGGCTGCAACTAAAAAACCAGCAAAAAATTAGCAAGGGGAACTTGGCAACTACTTGGTAGAGAAGAAAATGGCATCACGGAATATCCTGAGCTGGAAGGGACCCACAAGGATCATCCAGTTCAACCCTGGCCCTGCACAGACACCCCAACAGTCCCACCCTGGGCATCCCTGACAGCAGGGATGTCCAAACCCTCCTGGAGCTCTGGGAGCCTTGGGAATGTCCCCCTTCCCTGGGGAGCCTGGGCAGTGCCCAGCACCCCCGGCGGGAAGAACCTTTTCCTGAGATCCAGCCTGAGCCTGCCCTGACACAGCTCCTACTGTGTCAATACTAAGTAAGACCCAAGCACACAGTAAAGCAGCCAGCACAGGATTCCCACCGCTGGGATTGCACAGGAGACTGTCCTGGGCACCTGAGCATCACCAAACTTCAAGCAGCAGAACCTGAAGCAGGTGGCAGCAAAAGAGCAAAACCACAGCACCCCTGCGGGGAAAAAGGCATAGGAGGAAGGAGAGAAAAGGAATATCCAGTCATGTTCAATAGAACGGTGACGAAAGTACGAACACTTGGGACTGGCAGACACCAAATCCCAGACTAAAAACTGACAGGGGCCTGGAGTGACAGGACAAGGGGCAATGGCTTCCCACTGCCAAAGGGCAGGGTTAGATGGGATGTTGGGAAGAAAAATCCTTCCCTGTGAGGTGGGCAGGTCCTGGCACAGGGTGCCCAGAGCAGCTGTGGCTGCCCCTGGATCCCTGGAGTGCCCAAGGCCAGGTTGGACACTGGGGCTTGGAGCAGCCTGGGATGGTGGAAGGTGTCCCTGCCATGGCAGGGGGTGGGATGGGATGAGCTTGAAGGTCCCTTCCACACCAAACCATCCTGGGATTCTGTGAACAAACAGTTCAGACAGAGGCAGCCCCTTCCCATAAACACAACCCTTGAACTGTTTTACTCACACCTGTGCATCTCTGCTAAGGACACTGCCAAGGTCCTACAGGGACTCGCAGCTCAACTGTCTTCGAGATTATAACAAAAGGGAAAACTATTGGGCTGGGTTTTAATCTGCCTCTTACCAGTTTCACAATGCGCTTCTTAATCCTTAAGAAGGAAGGGATAAACAAGAGTGACTCCAGCTTTACCTCTCCCTCCTCTCATGCTGAGCCCTCTTGGCTGCCCCACTCCTCAGGGGGGCTGCTCTTGCCTGGACCAAATCCACCACCCTTTTACTGCCCCCACACCAGCCTCCATAGACCTTCAAGCCACCAGGAAGGCCATCTCAGTATCATATCTTCTGTCGCTGGGCACAACCAGCTCCTGGTTTGTGCTTTGCCTGGGCATTCATCAGTATCTTAACCTGAAGAGGCTGCAGCAGATTCCTCCACGATTTACTGCTGGGTCTTTTCAACATAAAAAAGTAAATCAATTATTTATCCCTAGACGTGATTTCATACTCTTAAAAAAGTTTCACGCACAAGAGGACCCTCCCTCTTATCTGATGGCAGCTCAGCTCGAGTCTTTAGCAAGAGCAATCAAAATGAACAGATTTCCTTTGTCCTCCCCTACAGAACTTGAGTAAATGGGAGCTATGATTTTCCCCGTAAAAGCCAAGTTTGCCCTTCCCCAATACCTCATTTACCCACCCATCTATAGACCTTACTCTCAATTCCAGCTTGCTGGTTGCACAGAGTGTGATTAATGCAGACAGAGGCAAACTCTACCCCTCATCACACCCAGGCAGGCAGCATGAAGTCAACGTGGTTTAATGGGCGTGATCCTCTAACTCAGCTGAGCCTACACTTTTCCCATGCCCAGAATGTCCCCTTCCCTCTCGAGGAACCTGCAAAGGAGTGATGGTGCCATCGAGGGGAGTGATGGTGCCATCGAGGATCCTTCATTCTTCTGCTGCCCTGGGCCACCTGGCGCAGTCACAGCACCCACGTGCCAAACCCTGCAGTACATAACTTCAATCACTTACAAATCAGCTCATGGCCCAACTTCCTTGCTTGTCAACGCAAATCTGTGCTCTGACATCATCTGACCATTCAGATTGACCTTTTTCAGTGCTTTTAACTCAGGCTACGGAAAACGGGTCCAGAAGGTTTGTACAGAAGTACATCTAGAAAAACATTTCCCCTCACCACCAGGGAAATGATGACTTGTTTATGCAACACATTTCTGAAAACATTTTTTAGAACTGGAGTCATGTCTCCCAGATTGTTACGCTGGTTGTCAAAACAGAGCCTCTTTTCCCCTGACTGTACCATATGTAATCCTAAATCCACTTTCCCTAACTTGATATCACCCATGCAAGATTTGGAGATGATTAGTGGAAAATACACAAATGAAACACTGTTCTCCAGAGAACGGCCCAGCAGGAATAATCTGATGGGGTTTATATTTATTAGCTTGATGCACATCTAACTTGTTTAAACAAAGTTTTTGTCAAATGTCAAAAAAAAAAAAAAGGTAATGCAATCCAAGGCATGGTCTCAAAGGGAATTAATGCTGAGCTGGAACCAGTGCAAAAGCCTTGGTTACAGCAACAAGGAAACAGTGCAAAGGGGGCCCATTTTCTTTCAGTTGCACAGGGATCCACTGTGAGAAAAAGACTGATTTCCTAAGAGCCGGCATGGAGAACCAAAAGCAGCAAAGTGGGGTGGGGAACACATGGTCTGCGTGGATGGGAGCATCTCCCTGACCTCATGGGGCGCGAAGATGGTCCCATAAAGCTTCCCAGGACAGGCAGGTGCCCTGGATGCTCTCCCTGTCCTGTGCCCTTCCCCCTGGGAACTCTGCTCTGGCAGCACACCGGAGCAGCGCTTCACGTATCCCATTCATTTCTACCTTCCCCATCATTTTTATTAGTAACAAGGCTAATACCCACTTGCTCCATTTCATTACCCTGCTGGCCAAGAGCCTGTAAAGCCACCAAAACATTAAACCAGCACTAAAAACCTGGGACTTAGCACTGCAAAACTGAGCCAGGGATGCGTCCTGATGCCAACAGAAAGCCAAGCAGGGGAGGGCTCATGTCTGCCAGCATCTTTTGCCTGAAAACTGCTTAAAATCAGTCAGTAACAGTTAGAAAAGATAGTATGTGACTAAAGGCTCCATTAGGAAAGAGTTTCCTTCTACAGCTTCCTATTTAAAAAGCACCTGCCACCACCAGGCATTTTGGAAAATACAGGACCCGTGCAAGTGCAAAGTATTTATTCTGGAAACCCAAAACATTGCTCCCGTGAACTTTGGACTCGGTGGCTGTAACACAAAGCCTCTTTCAGCTCTCCCCCGCAGATAAGGCGGCAGATTTGGAGGAAGCCAGAAGTAAAGAAAATTACCAGGATGCCAAGGTCCATTCCCTATCATTCCTTTGGCTTCCCCTCCCACCTCACCCTCCACCCCTCCCAGCCAGCACCCACAGCATAGAAGTACTGCAATGCCCCAGATCTAAATCAACACACAACCATTGCAAATATCCATTCGTTACTCCTTCTCCATTTGGGGCTAATAAAGCTGACTCTTTACTTTGCCAGAACTGGAAATATGACATTTAAAAAAAAAAAATAACAAACAAAAAAAACCCCCACTCGTTCAGGAATCAGACCGTTGGGTCTTTGCAAAAATCCTGCCCTCTGGCTACGCTCTTATTTGTGTTTCCTGGGTGAAGCCAAGAAACTCAAGTGTGTTTCCCAAGCTTCAGCAGGTTCCCATCACCTCAGGCACATACTTTAAACGCAAAGAACTGCACTAGAAATGATATCTTTAAGGGAGCCCATGCAGAGCTCAGTAATCAGAAAGCAATTTTGTTCACCTGAGAGACCAAACACCTCTATCCTTAAAGTCCTGGTTCTGATGCTTTTCACGTTCCCCATTTTACAACATGCAAATGAGACCTATTAAAGGATAATCTGGAAAAAATGAGCTATTTTTATACAAGCCCTCTTGCTGCATCTTGACCTATAACGTGCTCTAGCAAACCACGCTGTAAACTGAGTCCTTGCTAAACCCCTGCACCCAAACACTTAAAGGATTACTCTCCCTTCAAACTCTGTTCCCTACTAATCCTATAACCTCCGATTTCCTTTATATGAGCTGAGAAAGGAAAGCTGGGGGCCAGTTTATATCCTTTGTCACCCCTGTGCCACTTCCTCAGGTAAACTCGACCCCATCAGCCACTGAAATTCATTATAAAAACCTCTTTTCATGTTTAGAAGAAAAAAGAGTGCAAAAAAACCGACATAAAGATCTAAAATGTAGTTCAAAGCCAGCAAGAAGGGTGTCAGGCTCTACTCCAGCAACACCACCAGCACACGCTCTTCAGAAAATAATTAACACAATCAAGTGCAGCCTTAAATCCTTAATAAAACGCAGCCACTTGGAAGCAGTGCAGCGGGGAAACAGAAAGCAAACAGCCACAGTCTCCAAAATTCCAAAACCCACCCCAAAAGCAGCAGCAGAATGTGTGACACTGAATGCACACTTCCAGAATCCAGAGGGACCAGCTCTGCCCTTCCCACAGAGCTCCCACACGGAGCCAGGGAAACTGTCCTTAGGATCACATACACACAGACATGTGGTTAGCACATCACGGCAGCTACTGAGGCAGATCAAAACAACTGCTGGCTCCTCCTCCCCGTTTAAATGGATTTATTTTTTCCCAGGCAAAGGCGGGCAGGGGGATGAGGAGCACAGCAGAGGCTGCAGCTGCTGCCAGCAGCTGGAGCAGACCCGGGCAGAGCTACAGCATTCTCTGTTTTTTTAAGCTGCAGCGCATAAGAGTTCACATCCCAGAATGAAAACAAAGCAAACCCCAAAATAAACTTCACTGCCTTACTAATTAAAGGGATTCGTTCCTCCAGGAAGGCCAACACAAACCACTGCTGTGGGGTTAAAGATGTATTTTTAGCACTCAGTCCTTCCAGCGTTTTTATGGAGGCTGTGCAAGGAAACCAGACCCCGACTACCTCCGTAGCATCATCAAAAGCTCTGTCTAGGAAGGGTTTTTTTAACTTAAATTTATTTGAAATACCACAAGACATTTGCATAAACTAAATCCCAACAATGCTGGAATTTCTTCTCCAGCATCCACATTTTCATTCCCTGTCAGACAGCCAGTGAATTTTGACAGCCACCGCAGAGTCCCAAAATGGTTTGGATTGTAAGGGTCTTACAAAACCATCTCATGTCACCCCTTGCCATGGGCAGGGACACCTTGCATTTGACCAGGTTGCTCCAAGCCTCGTCCAGCCTGGCCAGGAATACCTCAAGGGATGCAACAATTTCATTAGGTATCTTATTTAACAATTCTGGCACATTTTTAATTGCCTTTGCTGACCTTTCCACTCAACTCACTGCAGCAATGGGGGTTTACTGTACTGCAGGTCACACTGTCAACAAATAATACTCTTCATAAGATAAAAGCCTGAACTTAGCAGTGACAGGCATGGGTTTGAAACCAAAAGAAAAACAAGCATTTCCAAATTTACTGTCTTCACCTGTCTCTAGGAAAATTGTTCCCAAAGGCACGGAATATGAAAATCTCCCTTTCCCAGCACAAGTTTACTTTTCTAACAAGCCAACAAGTTTCCACTTGTAACTTGGTCCCAAAAGATGGCTGTAAGGTTGTTCCAACCACATTCCAGATTTTTAATTCTTGACTGCTCAAGGCATCTAACCCCAGGATTAGAAAAATGGCATTTAGTTGTACGTGATGGAAGCTGAGCTGGAAAAGTGAGGTGCCTCCTGCTCTGAGAGTTCTGTTTAGAACACTGTGTGTTCTGTTTTCTTTGGAAATCCAAAACTGGTTTAATACAGAAATCTTCAGATTAAGCAGGTGTGCTTATTATCCACATCTGCAAGAAAATGAGGGAACAAACCTTTATATATGGTGGTAAAGCAATCCCAGCAGTGATTCTCTTCATTCCACAAAACTCTAAGGTTTCTCCATGTTCATGGATAGACAAAACAGCTTTTATCCTGAACACCAACACGAGGCAGACAAGAAAACTCAACTAATTTTACAGCAGTGGTTTGGGCGACCCCCAACCCCTGAAAATCCAAGTCTTCAGCCCATTTGAATATAAGGCAAAGGTAATGCCATCAGTACCGGCTGGCTCCAATTAACACCTCACCTTTATCAGCTCTGCAAGTATTTCCTTGTGGGCTGAGAGCCACCCACCATTCATGTCCCTGCTGACTCACACAAATATTAATCAGCCTTTAAAAGGCTGATTATGCAAACTACAACCAACTCAGGGAGATGAGGGGACCACAGTTAGGGATCTGACGACATGCACCTGGACATGCAATAGAACCTTCACCATTCCATAAAAGCAGGGTGAACAGTTCTAGCAGCTCCTGCTTATTTATGTAAAAACACTCCCAGTTTAATACTTTCCAGTTACTAAAAAACAGAATAGTTTGGGTAGAAAGGACCTTAAAAGATCATCTACTACCACAGGCAGGGACACCTTCCACCAGACCAGGTTGCTCTGAGCACCGCTCACACTGTGCATTCAAAGAAAAAGGTACAGAATACCAATTTCAGATAATCCCTATTGTCCAACTCATTCTCCTCTTATGCAGACCACAAGATGAATATCTCAGGACAATTTGCTCCCCTTATCTGCCTCATGCCAGCCTCCAAGGCAAGAGGAGAATATTTACACATCATTTTAGGACTGGCCGTTTCACTGGGAGCATAGTTTATCAGGGAACCTAAAAGAGTAGGAGGATCACATCCTGCTGCCCTTCCCTCAGGTAGGATCTACAGGAGGCTACGAAAAGGCTCACAGCAGTTTTAAGCAGAATAACCTTACCAGGCTGCACGACAAAATTAAAGGCTGCACACAAGCCTACTATTTTTTATAAAAAAACACAACTGTTTTGATGAAAAAGCTGGACAGCAGACAACACAAACTGAAACCGTTACCTTGCATGGGCTCAAACTGCCCTCTTCCATGAAGCCCTTCCAGCCCTGCCTCCAGGCTCCTGAAATGCTGCCTCCTTTGGAAGACCTGCTGCCCAGGGGCTTCTTGTGAGGTGATTTTCATTAACCCTGCCCAGCACTACAGCTGAGCATCATCAACATACCCTGCTTTATCCCAAGCACCATGGATACACATCAGAAGGTGTCTGCGCCCCTGTTCAAATCACAGAAAAATCAGGATGGAAAAGACTTCCAAGATCAAGTCCAACCTTATTCTAAGTAGCTAAGCTAGGTGTGTACCTACGACCAGACATGTTTGTCATCTGCAAGCCCTAAAGCAACTATCATGGCAAATTATACCAAGGCTGCAGTAGAAAAAAACCCCATCAAATATGTTACCTATTAAATTGCTTTAGGCACTGCAATACACCAGAAGAATGAGCAAAATTATCTAGGGAAGCATTACATGAGTTTTTCCCCATTAAAAAAGCAGGCAGGCAGTCACAGAGGGCTCCCAAAGAATTACTGGATGAAGAAATCTCTGTAGAGACCAATCTCTGTATGAAGGAAAAGCCTCAGATAAATGCAGTAAAAAATCCACTGTGGATTTCAGGCTGAAAATTGTGCCTCTGAATTAAACCCTTGCTCAGGATTGCATCTGACACCAAGAACTGAAACCCCCTGGCTGCTCCCAAGTGCTGCACCACTGCACCTTACAACAGCCACGACCTTCCTGCTCACAGGGTTCTGCTGGGCCACCTGAGTGACCCCAGGTGTGACCAGCCCTGGATCACAAAGGCTGTCCTTCCATCCTTCCCAAGGATTCCCAAGTGATTCCCATCATTCCCTGCCACGCTCATTCCCACTTTCAACACAGGAAGAGAGCATTTTCACCTGGAGGAAAAAATCTCACAGAACTTTAAAGGTGTTTTCAGACAGCTGAACTCCCCAGAGCCAGGCATTTATCTTTTAAATTAAATAGAGATGTCACCACAATCCTTACTGGTTTTTTTTTTTTTTTAAATAAGGGAAGTATGCTGAATTTCAAAAAGGAATTATTGGAAATCAGAGCACAAGAAATGGAAAGCTGACATTACCGAAGTGATATCTGGGGAACAAAATGTCCATGATGAATCAGATGAGGAATTATGAGATGCTCTGCATAAACCAAAGAACAAGCAATGTAAGTTTGATACAGACCCTGTATTTGACAGCCTGTACCTCAGTGTCTCCCCCAACATGGACATACAGCGAGCATGAAGCATTTTGAAGCTATAATGAAGCATTTGTCAATTAGATCCTCAGAAAGTCAGTCATTTATCCCAAAACATGACATCCACTGGCATTATGGACAAACATCCACGTTAAACATGCTACAACACTCCAGTAAATAAATCTCACTGCCCAGGCAAAAAAATGCTGGGGAGGGAGAGCCCCTGGAGCTAAAAGCAGATCCTTTATCAAGGGAGCAATACCTAAACCTGAGCAGAGGAACCCCAAACCACACCAATCCCCTGCCTGCCCCAAACACAGCATCAACAATAAAGCAGAAATGTGATCCTGTTCTTTCAAGGCTGCTTCAGCATAGGATGTTTTCTCCTCACAGCAATTTCAAGGCTGTTGAAGCTCTTCTCAGTAATTCCCAAATTATTTCCAGAAGTGATTTATAACATGCCCAGGGACAAAAGCTACGAACAGCACAGGAGTCTAGTGAAAACTTGACCTTTGGGGTTTTGCATTGATCTCCCAGCCTTTATTGGTATTTTCCAAGAAAATCCTATATTTAAATCTCACTTTAATATAAACAGCCATAGAGTTTCCAGCTCAAAAATCTGCTACAGGAATTAAATGCCACACTCCTTCCTGCAAATTCAGGTGACCAGACCCTCAAAGACTCAAGACTTCAAAAGCTGTGCTGTAATTCAAGCTGCATTTACACAAACTGGCTCCCACTTCATGTACCAATTACAGTGTCCCGGAAATGCTCCTCAAAAATGCTGCCCAAATCTGTGACAGAATCATTAAAAATACCCTTAAAACTCCCAACAAAACAACAAAAAGCCTCACAACTACTTAGAGGCCCAAGGTTTTAAGCACAAGTCATCCACTGGAAAAAACATGACACTGAAATGAAGGAAAAAAAAAAATCAAGTGAGAATGCTGCAAAACTGCTTATTTCAACATCCAGCTGATTTTACTGGTTCTGCAATCACTTTTTCCTAGGTTTGTCCTGCTGGGCGCATATCCCACTAAACAAACATGAAGAAATAAAGGTGGTAAAACTCATTTTAAGTGACTTCACGAGTTGGAGTTAAACACAACTGCCTTTATTACTCAAAAATTCCCAGCCCAGAGAGCAAGGACACAGCCTGACTCCAAACTCGTATCACACAGCCCACCAGCTTAGCCACAGACATAAAATTATTAAATATGAATAGGAATGTGCCTGAAATAAAAGGCATTGCAAGCAGATTTCATTTGACATGGATTTATACATTATATAAAAATTACATATATGTATTTTTATATGTAAATAAATCATATATAATCCCCCCAAAATGCCATGCCATTGAAAAAAGGGAATTTGTTGAAGAAAGGGAAGAAAAAAAACAATTCCAGTGAGACTGCCTGAAAAGGGTACAAGAGCTGAGAAGATAAGCTAAACTACTGTGGTGTGAGCCCAAATTTAGCCCTGATTTATCTGGGAAGCCCTTTGTAGAGGTTACATGAGGCTGCCTGAACTCTCATCCAGCACCCACTGCTTGTTGGTCGAGTATTTATCAAAGCTTGTCATCTGAACGACTGAAAAAAATGCACAGAAATCCATTTTTATTAATCGTAACCGGGGGAAAAAAAATGGTTTTGCTGTGTTTTTGTTCAGTTTTTACTGCACAAAACCCTTCCTTCCTCCTCCCCTGAGGACCGCTGGTGCTGCCAGTGCTGGGGGACAGCACATGTAAACAGAGAAGGCCAGCAGTGTTTGTGATGCTGCAGTGACACATTCCTAGGATTATTCTGCAGCAAAGGCACTCAGGTCGGGTCCAGAAAGAAATGAGCGTTTTACTTAGAGTGTGAACCATGTAACCCTGCTGTAACATTGAAATGCACAGAGTGGGAGCGGGAATTGCACAGAGTGGGAGCGGGAATTCTTCGTCCCAGGTTTGCAGAGCTCACTGGAGCTCGGCTAGGTAACTCCGCTCCCTCCTGCCGGGGGAAGGAACAGGTAAATCCCTCCGGTTTCACTCCCCGAGGGCAGCTGGGGCAGCTCTGAGTGGGCTGGGGAAAGAGGCTGGCCACATTGCTGGAAAAGCCAACACGGACACAGAGACACTCAGGGACACCTCCGAAGCCACCAGCAGCCCCCTGCAGGGGGGATTTGGGGACAGGACACCGACCTGGCAGCCAGCTACAACTAAAGGAAAGCTGCAGAAGTCCTGTGCGTGTGCAGATAGGGTCACACACATTTTAGAAATCATTACTACACAAACCAGCTCCATCACCCCCTAAGTGCTGTCAAGCCCCCAGCACCACAGTGGTTTTCTATCAGTTCTTCCACACCCCAACAGCCTGTCTCCATACTTTATCCACACTATTTATGGGTAGCATCACACTGATACAGCTGATTCTCAACCTGGGGGCCCTAAAAATACAAACCAGAGCGGGCACGCGGGATCACACTCCATTTCTTCTTTATCTGGGAATGGAAAGGGATTTGTTATCAGTCAATTCCTGACATACTTTGCGAGGGTAGAGGTTAAGGCAAGCTGTGACAGGAACATACCCTGTAAGTATAAAGAAGAGGAGCTACACCCTAACACCTCTGCCTGGTTACTGCAGCCAACCTCGACAGGCATGGCCTGTGCTCCGGCCAGAGAAACTTCAAGGAGGGACTCCAAGAACAGTTTCCTTCCATGTGTGCTCATTGAGTGTGCTCATTCCTTTTCCAAGCCACGTGAATGAAAGGATTCCCAGGTGAAAGCCCACGAGGTACCCCCACACACTGAGGGCCTGCAGGGATTTCATACTCAAGTTTCACTGGTAGTGTGGAATACAACATCTGGGACTGCAATCCATAAGCCACAAGGAAATCAGAATTTCCATTTTCACAGCAAAAGGCATCTAATCATAGGAAGGAGTTAATATACCACCATTTAACAGTTACCTAGAACAAAACTGTAATTAACACAGCAAATAAATCCCACTTTGTTCTGGAGTCCTTTATTTTAAATGCAGCTTTCTGTTCCCCCTATCAAAGCAATCCCAGGAAAGTCCTGCTTCCGAGATGCTCCCTTGCAGACCCTCAGACTTCACCAAAAGGCACACAAAGGTCCCGCAGAATCAAGCACTGCTATTTCACCACCCCAAATCTGGATGGGCCCCAAATGGATCAGATGAACACTGCCAGTAAAAGCCACCCAGCAGAAAGGTTCCCTCCTTAAACAAAGGATAATATCAATCCTGGCGCTGCTCTGGCTGAGATTCAGGTGGGACAATCTGGGAAAAAATGATGAGTGGTACTGCCATCCTGCTCATCTACAGGAGGGCCTGGATCAGGAATGCTCCAGGTGCAAGGAGCCTCTGGAAACATCAAGAAGCACAAGAAGACCGGAGCTGAGAGATGTGCTACAGCCAAAGGACAAACACTGACCTGCGCTTTAATCCCCAGCACCCTTCAAGGGAAGATTATTTGTTTCTGTCAGTAAGCTGCGAGACAGGGAAGGGCATCTGAGGTTATGAACTGGTCTTACACGGACTGGGAGAGCTCATGGACAAGTCTCCTCTTGATTTTTAGCTTCTCCATTGAAGTGTAACTTGGCCATTGTGGCAGAAATACACAGAAGCAGGGCAAGGCAACACTGCACAACCACCTCAGGACAGAAATAGCACATCTGCCCAGGATGTGATATCTTAATCAGAATTAAACTGAATGAAACCATCTGCCAAACTAGAAAACAAAGTTTTATAGCCTTCATATAAAATAACAGCCATCATGCTTCTATTTTACAGGCATAACTGAACTGAAAAACTTTCAGATTCCAGGACTAAACATATATAAATATATATACATACACACTCAGATTACATATATATATTTGTTTGTTTCAGTTTGGGCATCTCTCAAAGCATTTTTCAGAACAGGTTCTCCCACACTATCAGCTCTGCTTCCGGAAGGAAGAGGGCAGTTAGAGCAACAACAAGTCTTTGGATGACTGCAGTGCTGTCTGATCAGCCTCTAGCAGGAATTCTCCTCCCTGCTTTAGGTTAAAAATAGAGTCAGTTCAAAGGGCTGGAGGTCAGCTGCATTAGCAGGTGATTCAGTGGCAGACAGCAGGCAGAAGACACACCTGAGCCTCTGCAGGGCCTCCTCAGCCCCGGGAGTGAGGAGGTGAAGCAGGTGGCAGTAGTAAAATGCGGCAATAATCTCAGGAATTTTAAATCCAAACGTAAAGCAAACCAACTGCACAATTTCGCTTTTCACTCCCCACCCTTAATGTTCACAAGACCAAGAGATAGGAAGGGGCAAAAGGGAAGGATTACCACAAGTTCTCAACACAGCCAAACAGACTCCCAGCATTTCCATGCCTCTGGTGCATACAGAGAGAAATAATCAAGCTGTTTACACATCTTTATACACAGTCAAACATACATCTCTTTAATCTGATCCCAACCTGCTCTTTTCAGAGCCTGTCATTCTCCACTAACCTCACCCTGAGTCACCTGGGAAGCTCTGCAGATATCTAAACTGAAAAGAAAGATTTTTTTTTCTGAGAACTTCAGTTCCCCTCCTTAAAGGCCCCATTCCCACCTCACCCAGAAGCTGAATATAAATACCATCATCTACCCTAAATAGTGACTTTCCAGCTAACTCAGAAATAGCCAGGAATTTTGAAGACTTCAGACATGCTAAGATATTTTTGAGAGATTAGAATCAGATACAGAAATAACGTATCTTGGCCAGAACTGTTTGCATTCAAAGGCATTTCACTAACACCCAGGTGACCTCACAGAGTGCACTGTGAACAGGAGCTGAAATAGGCCCTTCACTCCCAGGGACTCCTGTACACTGCTTTTAAAACATCTTTTTTCAGTAAAGTACTTTAGTGTTGCCCTCTTCTTCCTCTGACCCTTGGGAAACAACCCTGCTGTGCACAACAAATAACTCTAGTTAATTCCTGAATAGCAAAAGGCTGCCCAAGACCATGCTGGAAACCTGAGGAAATTCCTGGCCAACAACACAAAATCAAAGAAAATACCTTCTCCTGAGGGCAGAAATCAGCCCCCTTTTTTTTTTAAACCAACTCTTCATTGACAAGTTTAACAAGTCAGGATGTAGGAAGGCTCTGGGGAGACCTCACTGTACCTTGCAGTACCTAAAGGGGCTTTTTACAAGGTCAAATAGGGGCAGGACAAGAGGGAACTGTACTGAAGTAAAAGAAGAAAGATTTAATTAGATATTGGGAAGAAATTCTTTATTCAGAGGGTGTGCAGGCCCTGGCACAGGGTGCCCAGAGCAGCTGTGGCTGCCCCTGGATCCCTGGCAGTGCCCAAGGCCAGGCTGGACAGGGCTTGGAGCAGCCTGGGCCAGTGGAAGGTGTCACCATGGCAGGGGTGGGATGGGATGAGCTGCTCATGAGGAGGGGACAAGAGGACACAATGTGAGAGGGGTACCAGTGACAGCCAGTGGGGATCTGCCATCCTGGACTGTGAGGAAGAGCTTGAGCAAGGAAACCAACAATCTGCAGTCAAGATGAGGCAAAACAGGTGATTTTTCAATTCAAGTCAGGTTGAGGAAGACAAAGTTTTAATTTCTCTCCCAGGCCTGAGCACAATCCCATGAAAGCTGTGAAGAGCAATGCACGGTCAATTTTAACAGCTTCAGTAATTAAAACTGGAGAAAAGTTAAGCCTTGTATCCTCCATGAGCACAAAATCGGATTTTTCCCTGCAGGACACAGAGGTCAAGGCAGAAAAGCTGTTGCCTTGCCAACATAAATATTTCTGTATCTCTGACCAGAGGAGCTTCTGAATTAGGATGCTGCATAAGGAACAGTTGGGTCAACATCCCAGTCTCCCAGGCAGTTTCCCCCGGATACGAAGGCAACACCAGCCCTGGAAGAGCAGGAGATGTCTCAGGCACTCTGTCATTCTGACACTCATCCCAAAGAAGGCTTTGGGGCTTGGGAGCCCTTGGTTCTGGCAGGAAGGAGAGCATCACCTCTTCAGAATGCTCGTAAGAGCAACGCTACCAGGGTTAAGGGCCACTACTGATTTCTCAGGGATCAGCCCAAGTAAAGAAGCGCCACTTAGTAGTGAGAACAAACAGCAACTCATTAAGGTGAAATATTGTGCTTTTAACACCCAAATAACATCTGCCCCCACAGAAGCACCAGAGAAACGAAGGAGAGAGGCAGCTCCATAAATGCCTTACACATCCCTACAAATCAAATCAAATACAGCTGCACTGATTGGTTCAGCACCCACTTTTTCAAGAGTTTTCCCTTATGTTTAATACACTGGCACTGCTGTTAAGCAACAGTTTACATGGGAATAGGAGGGAAAAAACTTGCATCAGTGATGCAGAACCCTCTTCTCAAACCCCACACATGTATATGCATATACACAGCCAGTCCTAAACCAGCACTTTTAGGAATCCAGATTCTCTGTCAAAGGAGCCAGACAAGCTGACTGACAAATACGTGCAAACAAAGAGGGATTATAAATCACTTGGAAGCGCCAGGAGCTGGCAGCACTCAGCACAGTATTTGAGCTCCCCTTCATACATCTAAGTAGCAAAACATCAGCATCTAATCCTTCCAAGTAGGAAAGATCTGCTGGGAAGCTTCATTCACAAAATGGGAGCTGGGAAAAACACGAACCTTTTACTAAAACTGGGATTTTCCCAAGAAACTTTGAATTTATTTCTTATTAAGTACCTTCAAGGCTGAAATGAACTTCCCCAATCTCAGCAGTTGAGACACATCATCAATTCATTTAAAAATCAAAGTTGCTTGGTGTAACCAGAACTGACATTGCTGAATCTTTAATTCAATAACTCTCTCTATCTATAGGCGAGTGAAAATAAAGGTACAAATAACAGGTATCAGGCAATCTAGAGGGAATGTTTCTCAAAGCAAGGAGCCAGACTTTGAGTACCACCCACGTGGAGCATTTACAGCCAGGAAATACAGACGTGCCTACCTTGTAAATCCCAGGGACTGTACTGACATTACAGCCAGACCCTACCGGGCTCCTCATAAAGCCCTTGCTGTAACATCTCAATACATGGAGACATTTACACTGGGTTATCACTTCAGATAAGTGACCTTTAGATTTTCATCTGGGCAGCCTCACCAGAACCCAAAACACAAGAACAAGTACCGAACATGAGGTTAAATGATGACTTCAGTGAACTCACTCCACGAACATCCTTCCAAATGAGACCTATTGACCAAGTGACCCTCACGACAAACACGCTGCGCTGAGTCCCTGTCTCTTCCAAACCCCTTACAGCTGCTCCTGCAGCCCAACAGCTGCACTGCAGGTCTCTCTGCCTTGCTTCCCTTCTTATTCCCAAAGGAAACCTCAATAAGTAACAAGGCCGACCATTAATGTGGTCTGTAATGATCAAAAAAAACTGTAGAAAGCTACAGCACACTGTTTACTTATTCTCTCACTGGCATTTGCAGCCTGCTTTGCTTTAAGGAAACATTTGGCGCTATTTTGTCAATAAAGCACAAGTATTTGTCACACACTGTCATTATGTACCAGCCTGAACCATCAAAATCATCAAACGCCCCGTTTTCAACTCCCATCAAGATAATAGCTTTATGCTGGATGCTTTTCATGAACAAAATAGATGATAGTTTCACGGGTTCAGTATACTGACATTTCTTTTTCCTCGCACATGAAAAAAGCCATTCTGTGGTTTTTGGCAGAAAGCGCCTCTTGCTGTGTGTTTACTGCAGTTACCATGGGGAAATCCCAACACCACTTATCAAAAGTAACACCAGCACATTAACAGTCTGCATTAATGATTTCTTGTTAAATCCTATGCAGCCCAAAGTGAAAAGGAATATTCAGGCATTTAAAACATTTGCTCTCCGCTTTCCAAGCACCGATTGCTGAGGCTATGGCCATGCCAAAGAAAACCCCAGTACACGCCATCGTTCTACACTCATTACTTGGTAACTGGAGAGTTGTACTTGGGCAATCAGTGTTCAACTACTCCTGGTCATCAGCTCTGTAGGATCAAAATTAGCTCTGCTCTGTAGCAGAGAGCCAAACTGCTTGTTCAAATACACCCAAGTGGTTCTTCAGTGGTGATCTAAGAATCCAAGACCTGGATGCAGCCCTGCTAAGGAACTTACACTGCTTTGAAATTGTATTTTGTGAAATGGGAGTGATGGCAGGTTCTGGCTGCTTCACTAGAGAGAGTAAGGGTTCAGCATCTGGTAGCAGTGATTTCATTCTGCAGGGCAAAATGACCATTACGTCCAGTAAAGAACCGCAGTCAAGTCATGCAGCAACTATGAGTAACTTAAACCCTCCCAGGTCCCAGGAAAAAGCTCATCTGCCACCTCAAGTACAGACTCCACCTCTGAAAAACCAGTAACTGTAGACTCACCAAGATGAGCAAAGAGGTCCAGAGGAACCCTGTGCTCCTTAGAATCACGGAATCCCTTAGGCTAGAAAACCCCTCCAAGGCCATGGAGCTGAATCTGTGACTGATCATCACCATGTCACCAGCCCAGAGCACTGAGGGTCACGTCCAGGAGATCCTTAAACACCTCCAGTGATGGAGACTCCAACCCTCCCTGGGCAACCCCTGCCAAGGCCTGACCACCCTTTCCATGGGGAAATTCCTGCTGCTGTCCCCTCTGAGCCTCCCCTGGCCCAGCCTGAGGCCGTTCCCTCTCCTCCTGTCCCTGTTCCCTGGGAGCAGAGCCCAACCCCCGGCTGTCCCCTCCTGGCAGGGAGTTGTGCAGAGTCACAAGGTCCCCCTGAGCCTCCTTTTCTCCAGGCTGAGCCCCTTCCCAGCTCCCTCAGCCTCTCCTGGGGCTCCAGAACCTTCCAGGACACGCTCCAGCCCCTCAAGGTCCCTCTGGCTGGACACGGCCCTGGAGGGGCTCAGCAGGGCCCTGCCCTGCTCTGGGGCTGCAGCACACCATGGCTGGCACAGCCCAAGGGCCACCTGGGCACACCTGGGCCCCTTTTCAGCTGCTGTGGACCAGCACCTCCAGGTCCTTTCCTTACAGATCCTTGCCAGCCACTCTCCCTCAGCCTGCAGTGCTGCAGGGGTTGTTGTGGCTCAAGGGCAGGACCCGGCACTTGGCTTCGAATCACACTGAGCAACCTCAGATTCAAGGCGAGGAATGAGGAGGAAAGGAAACGGAATATTGTGTTCTGAATGTTTGTTTTCCTTGTGCAAGTTGTGCTTTGGTCATCTGCATGAGCTTCATTAGATAAACACATCGTTACCTGGAGTGGTCAAACACGGAACAGGCAGATCTCTGGCAAAACAACAGAACACTAATTCAATTTACAGAGTTCAGTTTGGGAGGGAATGGAGATGAATGCCTGCACAACACTTCATAGAAGTATTCAGTGATCTGTCCTGACAAAGTTACCCATTACTGCCATTAGGCATTTAACTGTCAAGTTTATAGCGGAGAGGCATTAAAATTCTACATTTCTTTTCAATTTTAAGAGAAAAACAGAGATCACAGCTGCTAGCAGCTGGCTTCAATACTTCATATTGTGCAAACATTAATCCATCTCATTCTCCAATTCAGCCAGTGACCTTAATACCAGTTCAGTTCTTAATCACCTGGCTCTATCAGTGCAGCTGGCATGCATTTTGTTTGACACAAGACCTACCCAATAAATAATAATAATAATAAACCCCTCTTAGACAACGCTTGAAAATGCTTGACCCCAAATGCAATCTATTTATCTGCTGGGTTTTATCTTCATAACAACACTCACAAGAACTGAAACAGCTGAAGGAGTCCTAGGCGGCTTTTACTTCATGAAACCAGGGACTCTCCAGCGCTGAAAAAGATTATGCTTATGCCCGCACAGCACCAAAAACCTGCAGCCACGACCCAGGGAACCACACAGGACCGGTTCCAGTGCATGTGCACCGTACTGCTGAAATCCCATGTGCTCCAGGTCCCTGCCCACTCGTCCCTAAGAGGGCACATCAGGCTTCCTGGGCTGCCCTGGGAAAGCCAGCGGCACAGCAGAGCAGTGACCAGGGAGATGACACTGCGCTGACGAGAACCATCTCAACTGAAGCTCTGCAAGGAAAGGCTGCAGGCCTCCAACAGAGATCACTCAGCAGCTTTTCCCTGCTTCCCACGACTCTAAGCTGCAGAGAATTTGAGATAAGAGCTTAAAACTAACTCCTCTAAAACCTCAGGGGAAAAAACCTCAAAAGAGCAGTTTATCATATTATAATGATATTCTTTTTGATAGTCAATAATTTTGATACCCAAATCTGCTTAGTATATCCTAAAGAGAGGTTATTCAAACAAACTTATCTCAAAACAAAAACAAGTGAGAACCACTGAAGAAGAAGCTATTTTAACACCACCCCCCCACACCGTCAGCGACATCCTCCTGCTCTTCCTCCAGAGCAGCCAGAGTTCCTCTCATCAGGAAAGAATAATGAAAACTTCAAGGAGAAAAAACTTGAGATGAGGAATGACATTCCCCTTTAATGACTTCTAAATGGTTTAAGGCAAAAATAACTTCTCTGGATTGAAGTTTATGGAAGTTTCTCTTTCTGCCTTTGGGGATAAGTAGTCATGCATATAGCAAACCTTTCTTCCTTAAAATAAATGGATCTCCTGCTTCCCTTGCAAAAGTTTTGGAAATTGTTGCTTGCATAGGATTTGAGGCCAACAATATCACAGCGAATGTGGTTTGCAGGTAGAAAAGGAAAAGGGTTGATGCTCAAGGGCTGTTCAGTGACAGCATGAATAACTACTGAGACTCTATAGACTGATCCCAGCCAAAAATCAACCTTTACCAACTTCACAGCCTAAGTCAGACTCAGCAACATCAAAAACATGTAGATTTCAAAATTCTTCATTCCTTTGCTCAGAAACTTGTTCAAAACTATGTTATACCTGACTGTGGTAGGTAAAGCAATTTTTTTTTTCAGGAAATATCATCCAAGCAGGTATCACGATACCTGAGTGAGTATTTTGAAGCTGAAAATGCCAACAAGCTACATTTTTGAAAACTTCTACTTTCTCTTAAGACCCTGGGCAGGCCTTTTGTTGCAAGTACAAAATCAAGTAAACTCCTGCACAGTACTAAGCACAGAGAATACCAAGGCCATGAGGGAAACAAGTGTAGAATCATAAAATCACAGCCTGGTTTGGATTGGGAGGGACCTTAAAGCCCATCCCATCCCACCCCCTGCCATGGGCAGGGACACCTTCCACCATCCCAGGCTGCTCCAAGCCCCAGTGTCCAACCTGGCCTTGGGCACTCCAGGGATCCAGGGGCAGCCACAGCTGCTCTGGGCACCCTGTGCCAGGGCCTGCCCACCCTCACAGCCAAGAATTTCTTCACGTTTCCAGGGAATAAAACCCACACTGAAATTAAGGTTCCACCTGTGTGTCTGCAATTACTTCAGAATCTGTGCAGAGGACTGTCAAGAGCACACCAAGTCCTCACCAACTAAAAGAAGCAAAAGACAAGTTCTGGCCAAACAGCAGCTTGTTCCAACCTTAAAATATGAAAAGATATTTGGCATGCTGATCCATGCCAAGGTTTTTTAAATGGTAAATGTTTTTTCAACATATAGTAGAAGAATCTAAAGACAAATTAGTTCAAGTTCAGCTTTCTAATGGGAGCTGTGCACAAGCTTTTTTCCCAAGCTGCAATTTTATGGAAAAAAGGAAAGAAACAAGAGCACACCAGCCCTGCTAATCCATAACACAGGCCTGTCACACTGCTGCTGCCTACTGCAGCCACATTGCTGGGCCACAGAGACACATTTTTTGGAGAACTAGCCTCAAGGCTTCATTGCACCAGACAAATTTGGTAGTGGCACGCACAGGAAGAACCTCTCTGGTACATCTTAGTGCTGTGTACCAAGAGTTATGGATTAACTGAAGTCTCCTCTCAGGCTGGGAGGACTGGGCTCCCAGTATATGACCGTGTGCAGTCAGGAGAGAGCAAGAGTTGGAGTGTGTTGGCACAGGACAGGCATAAAGAGGCAAATGAAGTAATTCTCTGTTGTGGTTACCTTGAACTTTAACCAAGGTCAGACCACAATTTCCGTCAAGATTATTATAAGCCCACATGAATGCTTCTGCATCAATAAAACCTTACAGTCCTCAGTTACTAGGTCTAAATATTTGGCTCTGCTCCTCGTGCCTCAAACTCTGGGCACACTCCACTCGCAGCAGGAGCTCTGGATATGGAAGGGGCTGGCAGCTGGTTATTGCTTTTCCCAAAAAACCACCTGGGCCCAACTCCACACCATCCTCTGCTGTACCTGGGCCTTTATGAAAGCTTAACCAATTTGAAAACTGTATTTTCAGAAAAGCAGCAGAGATCATTTGCCACCTGATAGGCACTTAGTGCTCAAAGGCAACTGTAACTGCTGGTTAAATGTTTCATCACAGATACTTACTAAGGATCTGAAAGCACAGCTAGAAGAAAGCACCGTCTCACAATGAAGCTCCACAACCAGCATTTCTGGTTTGACGCGTCCCAGCCAGCGATACCGGGATCCTTCCAGATCCTCACAGAAAGCAGCTCGTCAGCTCTTCCCTGCCGCCCCACAGTAAGATACCTCCATCCCACATTAAGGTCCTTCTTCAAGTTTTTCTTGTATCTGAGGGATTCACAAACCCCCAGAATTCCCTATCTGATTTCCACCTAGTCTAGAAATACTCTGGCTAATTTGTACACAGCTATATAAAATGATTCAAATAATAAAATAATTCAAAGAGTGTGGCTGAGAGTCTGTACTGTGTTCTTCAAAAATACCTAACTCAGTTCAAGCTCTCTTATTACAATGAACGTTTAGGATTTATGAGACATTTATACCAGTATTCACTCACTTCTCCAGCAGTGCCCACTTCTAACCAACATAACCCATCTTTCGGGTTACAGAAGTCTTTCCAAAAGCAGAAAGTCCCACTGCTGTGCAGCACTGGGCCACCCAGTGACCTATATACAGCAGCACTCCAGTTTAGCTTCTATTCCATTATTAAACAAGCCACACTTGCCTCACTCAGCTGTCCTAGAATGCACAACCAATCACCCCAGAGAGGGATTTTTGGTTCAGGAGGACACAGAGCCTGACCTGCGCTCTGCAGAGCGGTGCTTCCAAGCATGCTGTATCCATAGAATCATGGAATGGTTTGGATTGGGAGGGACCTTGAACACTATCTTGTTCCACCCTCTATCATCGTCAGGAACACCTTGCACTATCCCAGGCTGCTCCAAGCCCTGTCCAACCTGGCTTTGGACCCTTCCAAAGGGATGGGGCAGCCACAGCTTCTCTGGGCATCCTGTGCCAGGGCTTCTTCACCCCGATGCACCCCAGTGCAGCATCTCCGTCTCCTTGCACCTCGCACCTAAGAGCCCCTTGACCCCACCATCCATCTCCCAGCACCGATGCCGAGCCACCCAGATGAGAGACAAGGACGGGCACCTTTATGGGGGGACCCGTTGATGCTCTCGGAGCTTGACTGCATGTCCACAGCAGCTCTCCTGAGGCTGCTAAAATAAGCCCTGGACCTGGAGAAGCTGCTGAGGGGGGAGCGCCCGTGGGGGCTGCCGAAGAGAGCGGCCGGGCCGTCCCTGCGGGCGAAGATGCCGCTGAAGAAGCGCAGGAGCCGGTGCTCGGTGCCGGCGGCGGGGCCCTCCCGGCCCAGCCGCTCTGAGAGCCGCTGCAGGTCGCTGTTATCCAGGGTCCGGTTCTTGCTCTTGCTGCGCTCCCAGCGCTCCAGCCGGGACAGCGGGTCCGCCTGGCTCAGCACCTCGCCCACGTCCNGGCCCCGCTCTCCTCGGCACCTTGAGGCGGCCCAGCTCCAGCTGCCCCGTGCTCAGCGTCCTGAAGGTGCGGAAGCCGCAGGGGCTGGGGACCGTGTCCCGCTCCTCGCCTTCCTCCTCGCCCTCCTCCTCCTCCAGCAGCAGCAGCCCGGCCCTGGTGAGGCTGGAGGAGCCCGGCGGGCGGCTCCGCCCGCGGCGGGGCAGCTCGGGGCCGGCGCGGCCGCTCTCCGGCCCCAGCAGCTCCTTCTTCACCATGGTCACGGA